>BSBK01003612.1:1142500-1355000 GCA_027943335.1 Chamaecyparis obtusa | reverse complement strand
TGATGTCCTTGTGCTTGAGGGAAATGGGTAATAGGCAAAGCACTTACTTTAGTTTCCATTGTGTTTGATTTGAGGTGTTCAGTTGAGATATATACAGTCAGGTGACTCTGAGCCCTGGGATAAGGCACTGGTCCATCCTCTTGAGGTACGCATGGTTAACAACCACAAACACAAACATCATTTGATAAATCTTTAATGATCTTATATGAGATATAGTAACATATTGTTTTAGACTCCTTTGAAGAAGTGAGTCAAGGGTACACCCGCCTGAGCATTGAAGCTCAAAGTGAAGAAGGATCTTTTGATCCTTGTCAGTTGGTCCCCTTCCTTGTGGACTTTGGAGTGGTGATAGAGTTAGGATTTTTTATATTATCCAGAGTGTAAATCTGCAAGTTGAAGATCAAAGGGAATAATCCACAACCAACAAAATGGTGACTCCGCTGGGGAGAACATAAGGAAAACATATTAAGGAGCTCTGGTTGTAGTAATATTGAAGTATTCAAAATCTTTTGACCAGATTGGTTTGGCCCATCCGAGTCACCAACAAAATGGTGACTTTGCTGGGGAGAACATAAGGAAAACCTATTAAGGGAGCTCTGGTTGCAGTCATATTGAAGTATTCAAAATCTTTTGACCAGATTGGTTTGGCCCATCCGAGTCACCAACAAAATGGCGACTCCGCTGGGGACAACTATGAAGATATGCATTTGTTGAGAGTCAGTGATTCTACTGGGGAGAATCTAGAGAGAAAGGTTAAAGTGTGTTCTTGTTTTCCTATGTGTTTCAAGGATTTCCCATCTAGGTGGGTGGCAGGCAAAGCTTTAAACCAGTGCAACATATTGAAGAAACATGGATAAGAGGAGAAATACTAGGTCATATGTTAGAAAGAATTCGGAGGTCACTCTTGAGAAATTACCTAGACAGGAAAACAAGAGCTGGATTAGAAGGAATGGTGAGTCTACCAGTGCTCCCACGAGAAAATAGAGAAACGCTAGAGCCCGAAGACCACATGTATCTTCAAGTGAGGATGGTTCACAAAATAGAGTTCCTAGATCAGAAGGTGGTCACTCTGAAGAGAGGTTTTATGATACCCCTGAGGCTGCATTTCAGGATAAAGGTCCATTGCCTACAGGTCAAAATGAAGAAAATAGAAATGTGGGTTTGGAGGCTGACCTGGATCTTGAAGAAGATCAATTCGGAAGAGAACCCATAAGACATAGACAGGTTCACTTCCCATATCAGGATCTTCCTGATATGGATGTGTCATCTGGTTCTGATGATATTATGGTAGATCCTGATGATTTGAATGCATTGAGGTTGCAGTTGGCAGAGCAGGATGCCATACATAAAAGATTACAAGAGGAGAGAGAGGCTGAAAAGGTAAATGCTTTGATAGAGAGGCAGTCTCTTATTAGAAAAATAAATGAAATGAAGGAGAGAAACAAGATTCTTGCTTTTGCTCCTAAAACATTGCAGCATGATGTGTTTGGTGATCTTGATGCCTTGAGGAGTGAGCAAGAACGCTTACTGCAGGATCATGAATTTGAAAATGAGGGCCCTGTGGTTAGACAAGTGCAAAGCTATGTCCCTTTGCCTAAAGATAAGGATGGGCATAGGATCACTAGACTTGCTGTTGTCATTAATGAGAAAGGAAAGTAGAAGATGGTGGGTGACCAAGCAATCAAACCAGTGACAATACCAGGGATCCCACCACCTGATTCAAATAAGGACAATGAAATGGAGAGAAGGAGAAAAGAAGATGAGGACCTTTCAAGAGAACTAGAGAGAGCTAAGGTTGACGCTGCCATTGTAGAAAAGAAAAGGAAGATCCAATTCTTGCGGGCTTCTTCAGCTAATGCTCTTGGCCCATCTTCTACTGAACTAGGTATGCCATCTATGACCACTGCTATTCCACTTAGTAATGCTACTAGTTCTTTTCCTTCTTCATCTGCTAGGATAAGTGCAGATCCTAGACAGCAGTCAAATGCACAGATAAATGTAGATGCTAATGTTGATCCTAGGGTTAACACTAGTTCAAGCTTTCAAAGAAGACCTATGCAATTAGAAGGCTATAGGCAAACAAGTTTTGATGGAATTCCTGGCTATCCAAATGCTTTTCCAAATGATATTAGAGATAAGGTAACTAAGTTTGCTGGTAATAATGCTATTAGTTGTGAGGAGCATCTTAGGTTATTTGTTGATATGCTTAATGATTATGAGGTAGAGCATGAGGATGTTGTCATGAAATTGTTTGTTCAATCTCTAATGGAGGATGCTAGAGATTGGTTTAAGAGGCTTCCTGATAAGTGTATTGATACTTGGGACTCTTTTGAGAAATGTTTCAAAGAGCAGTATGGTGATAGGCCTAATGCTAGCTTCATGTTGAATGAATTCAATACCATAAGGAAAAATCAGAATGAGTCTGCAGCTGAGTTCAACATGAGATTTCAGAAGGGTATGCACAAGTTGTTCCAAGTCGTGCGATTGGATGACAATGTCTGTCTAACTACATACTTCAATATGTTTGATGGGAAGATGGGATATTTATTGAGGGATAAAGAACCAAGAACTCTTAGGATGCTTTTAGGATTGCTATTAATATTGAGAACAACATGAAAATATCAGGAAAGTTGGGTGGAAAAGAGAAATGACCCAAAGGTGTTTGGGGACAGGAAATACAAAAAAGAAAATGACAAGAATGTTGGATCTAGGAGGCAAGAAGAAGATAAGTTGGATAAGGTGCTTAATGAATTAAAGGATTTGAAGGCACTTGCAGATAGGAACATTAGTGCTCCTACCAATGAAAGGCCTCAGTTCAACAACAATTTCAGTAAGTAGAATAGACTGCAGAATTACCCCTACAACACCCAATGGAAGGATGGCAAGCCTATTGTCCCTGCTGCAAGAGGAAACAATGACAGAGGTGTCCCTGACCCTCTACATAAAGCTTCAGTAAATGTCATGGAGAATGTACCATGGTGTGTTGCATGCCGGTCCCCTCATTCTGCAGAGCATTGTGTGGTTGCACAATCTATGGCTGCAAATCAAGATTGTAGCAATGAGGAGATAGAACAAGAAGAAGAACAAGATGATGTTGGTTGCAACATGGCCTCTTCATGTCTAGGATATGAAGATGATTCTGATTTTGATGAAGAGGTAGATGTGAATGTGAAGAGACATAATTTGGCCCTTTTTCATCAAGAGGTTTTTTCTGATGGTGAGTGCATTGATCAGAAAACATGTAACATGAACTCTTCTCCCAAGCCAGTGAATTTGAGAAGACCTTCCAGAGAAGAGATGGAGAGGATTACTGTAGAAATGATTGCCCAGGTGCAAACTAGAGGCATGGTGGCAAGGAATACAAATGAGAAAGCTGTAGGAATATTTATAAAGAGTTCCAACTCCGGAGAACATAATGAGAACAAATCAAAGATTAATCACATGGTGAAATTAAAGAATGTAAAAGGTAAGCATTGTGAGCCTAAGGGAGTTGGAATTGAAAGGATCTCTAGTGAGATTGAGAAACCAGTTAACACAATGGCTAAGGTTGAAAAGATGAAGGTGGTCAATACACCTAATGTGTCAGATAAGCAAAAGAATGTTAAGGCAGTGCAGGTTGAGATTCCTGCTTCTACCCCTGTTGACATGTTATCTGTGTTGTCACAAATTACAGTTAAGGTTCCATTGTCAGAATTGTTGAGGATCCCTAAACATAAAGATAAGGCTATTGCATGGGTTGGTAATATTCACAAAAATGATACTTCATGCAATGGGTCTCATGATAAAGCTTTGAATGATTTTGCTACTCAGGGAATTATGTCTCAAATCCCTCCAATATATTTGGATAGTTATGTCAATGCCAGCCTTGAAAATATTGACCCATTCTTCTTAAGTGTTCTTGTGAATGGGATGAAATTAAGAAATTGTATGATTGATAGTGGTGCCTCTAATATTGTCATGCCTTTCAAAATCATAGAGAGATTGGGCCTTAAGGTTGATACAGTGCAGGGCAGATGTTGTGCAATGGATCAGAGGGAGGTACCAGTCATTGGGACTATCAATGCAATGCCATATAGGTTGGCATCATATCCAGAGAAGGAGCTAACAATGAGTGTTTTAGTGGTGGATATCCCTCCTCATTATGGGATGTTGCTATCTAGAAGGTGGAGTGCTGCCATGGGTGGAAGTTTATAGTGTGATTTGTCCTATGCAACTTTCAAGATTGATGATCAGTTTGTCAAGATTGAACGAGAGCCAAGAGTATGCCACATGATTGAGAGAAACATAGATAATGAAACTACATGTTTTGTGGATACTGATGTAAATGCTTTTAGGTAAGAGATCCCTGTATTTGAAAATGAACATATTTTGTCACCTATTTCTACTGAGGTAGGTGCTGACTCTGTGAAGGGCGATTTGTGAGTCATGTACTTTGATGGTGCAAACTGCAAAGATGGTGCAGGAGCAGGTATTTTACTTATTTCTCCTAATGAAAGCACCTACAAGTTCTCTTTCACATTGAATTTTTTTGTACCAACAATATAGCAGAATATGAAGCCTTGTTGTTAGGATTGAGGTTGGCACAAAAGCATGGTATAAAGTGCATAAGTGTTATTGGTGAATCTGAGTTGGTGGTGTCCTAAGTCAGATCAGTATATGCTTCCAAGAATAGAAGGTTGAAACAATATAGGAATGCAGTGTGGGATTTGATTGAACATTTTGATGCCTTCAATATTGAGTGGAGGGATAGGAGTAATAACAAGATGGCTGACTTATTGGCCACTATTGCAATCAATCCTAATGATGTTACATTCTATGGTATTTCTAAAATTGAATTTCAAGCTAGGCCTAGTATACCAGACAATATTGAGAATTGGCAAGTTTTTTATCATGATAATGATATTTTGAAGTTTATGGATTGCAAAGACCAGTATCATGGTCAGGAACTTGATTGTTCGGCCTTGGTTGAGTCAATAGAAGGAAGGGAGGTTTTCTTAGGCAATGAGGTCATTCAGCTTAGAACTAACAAGGTGCCCAAGGGGCTTGTTGTTTTGGAGATTGTCTTTGACAACCATGATAGAGTTCAAAAGAATATCAAAGGAGAAGATCATGCTGATCTTGAGGAGATAAATCTTGGGTCACATGAGTCACCTAAGAAAGTGTACATTGGTAGAGATATATCTCAAAAGGTAAGGAAACCTTTGGTTGAATTATTGAGGAAATTCAAGCATGTTTTTGCATGGTCATATGATGACCTAAAGGTTTATATAAAGGATTTATTTCAGCATGTTATCCCATCAAGAGAAGACGCTAAACCTTTTCGGCAGAAGCAAAGGCCTATTAATCCTATTTTGGCACCCAAGATGCAAGAAGAATTAATGAAGTTGAGAGATGCTAGCATTATCAAGCCTATAAGGCATTCTTCTTAGGTGTCAAACCTTGTTCCTGTAAGAAAAAAGAATGGTGACATTAGGCTTTGTGTGGACTTCAGAAATTTGAACATCATCTCATTAAAGGATAATTATTGTTTGCCCAATATGGAGGCTATGTTGCAGAGAGTGACCGGGTTAGAATTGATGTCAATGATGGATGGTTTCTCTGGCTACAATCATGTCATTGTCAAGGAATCAGAGCAATTCAAGACAACCTTTACAACACCTTGGGGAACATATGTTTATGTGAGAATACCTTTTGGTCTCACAAATGTTGGTGCTACTTTTCAGAGGGCAATGGATGTTGCCTTTTCAGATTTCATTAATGATTTCCTTATTGTGTATTAGGATGATCTAACTGCCTATTCCAAGAAGGAAGAGGACCATTGTGCTCATTTAGAGAAGATATTTATGAGGGCCTTGGAATTTGGCATTTCATTAAACCCAAGGAAATGTGCTTTTGGTGTCCCAGAAGGTAAGTTGCTTGGCCACTTAGTTGGGAAGCAAGGAGTGAGAATTGACCCAGAGAGGGTAGCAGCAATTGATAAAATTCAGAGACCAAAGAATGTTAAAGGGATTCAGTCTTTCTTTGGTCAGGTCAATTTTCTAAGGAGGTTTGTGACAAACTTTTCAGAGGTTACTAGACCTATTTCCAAGATGTTGAAGAAGGGATCTGTAATCAATTGGGAGGGTGAGCCTGATGAGGCTTTCAAGAATATCAAGCAGGCTATCAAAGATGCACCAGTGCTAAAGGCACCTGATTATAGTGTCCCAATGCATATCTTTTCTTTTGCATCCTTTCACACTATTGTTGCAGTTTTGTTACAAAAGAATAAGGATGGCTTTGAGCAACCTATTGCATTTTTCAGTAAATCTTTGCAGGCTGCAGAATTAAAGTATGACATAAATGAGAAGCAAGCTTATGCACTTATGAAGGCAATCAAGGCTTTTAGGTGTTACTTGATGGGAGCAGTTGTGATTGCTTTTGTGCCAAGTGCAACTGTGAAGGATATTTTCTCACAGCAAGAGGTGTCTGGAAGAAGATGCAGATGGATCAATAGGATCCAGGAATTCAATGTTGAGATCCAGATCACTAAATTGGTTAGAGGACAGGGATTGGCAAAGTTGATGGCTCAATCCAATCTAGATGCAAACCAGGTAAATCATTCTGAAATTGACTATACATGTGATATGGATGATTGTATTTGGTATTAGGATATTATTTACTATTTGAGAAACATGAGGTGTCCAGATAGTATGAATGATAATCAAAAGAGGATATTGAAGTTACAAGCCATCAAGTATGTAATTGTGAAATGTAAGCTGTATAGAAAAAAATTGGATTGCATACTGTTGAAATGTGTAGATGAGGACTAGGCTAATCTATTGTTGAAGGAGATGCATGAGGGAGTTTGTGGTGGACATTACATGGGTAAAACAACTGCTCATAAGATCTTGAGAGTAGGATTTTGGTGGCCCACAATCTTCAGGGATGCAAAACAGTTGGTAAGGAGATGTGATGCTTGTCAAAGGTTCTCTGGTAAGCTTAAGTTTTCAGGTAATGTACCATTAAAATCAGTAGAAGTTCAGGCTCCTTTCCAGCAGTGGGGAATTGATTTCATAGGGGAGATACCAAACAAATCAAGTGGAGGACATTCATGGATCTTAGTTGCCATTGATTACTTTACAAAGTGGGTAGAAGCTATACCTACAAGGAATGCAACTAGCAGGGTGGTAATTGACTTTCTGATGAATAATATTGTTACAAGGTTTGGGTGCCCTGAGAGGATAGTGAGTGACAATGCTATGTGCTTCAGGTCTACCGAATATAAGGACTTTTGCAAAGGTTTGGGAATTTAGATTTCTAGTTCCTCACCTTATCATCCGCAAGGAAATGGTCAGGCAGAATCTACTAATAAGAGCTTGATTAAAATCTTGAAGAGAATTCTAGAGAAGAATAAGAGGGCATGGAATTCAAAGCTACCATTAGCTTTGTGGGCTGATAGGGTAACTATGAAGAAGGCAATTGGTTGTGCACCATTTGACCTGGTGTATGGAATTCATGCTAGAATGCCTCAGAATAATTTGTTGGAGATGTACAAGTTTGTGCAGTTGTATGATGATGACATTGATGATGAGATGCAATTGAGAATTGAGGACCTCATTAGGTTGGATGAAACTAGAAAAGAATCAGTTGCAAAGAATGCCAAATTGCAGTTGCAGGCTAAGAATCTATATGATAAAAAGACTGTTGACAAAAAGTTTGAACATGGTGATTTGGTGTTGGTTTGGAATGCCAGATTGGAGGATAAGGGGAAGCATGGTAAATTTGATCCCATCTGGTTAGGGCCATATCTGATTCATGAGAAATGGGGCCAAGATTCTTACATCATCAAGGATTTTAATGGTGATACTCAAGAGTTGCCAGTTCATGGACAATTCTTGAAGCAGTATTTCGTTTGAAGTACTTTGTTTTCCATGAATAGTAGTTAGGGTTGTACATTTTGTAAATTCTTGTATATAGGTTGCTTGCCCTTTCCCTGTTTTGCCCTGGTCTGTCAGTTTTTGGTCCTATTGCTTGGTCTTGCCCTGCTTGTTCCTTGGTCTCTGCATTTTTGTCCTGTGGGATGGTCTGCTTTAACCAGTGATCCTAGGTCCTTGCTATGCCTGCAGGAGGCATACATCCCCAAACAGAGCCACTGTTAGTCCATTTTCCAATCCTCACAAAACCTTATGAAAATGGCCTCCTCCCTGCAAATGTTTTTGTAAAATTGTCCTGCCCCGTGTTCTTGTTGTCACCTTGCTCTGGCGGTTAGTTTCATTCCGCGATCTGGCGACTTGCGGTTTTCTCTTGGTCGCTGAATTCTGGCGGTTTGGTCCTTAGCATCTGGTGACCTGGCAGGCGGTCTCTTCTTTTTAGTCACGCATTCTCTGGTTTCTTGGCGGTCAGCGGCTGACATTCAATGAACTTACGAGCGGTTTGCTTTGCTTCAGTCACGTAGTCACTGAATGCTCGGTGGTTAGTTGTGGGGCCCAGTCCTTCAGGGTTTCTTATCGTTGATTCTCCAAGTCTCCAGGTGGTTACATCTTCTATTCAGTGATCTGGCGACTGTATGTCGTGCAATCTCTAAATTTTTGGTGGTTAGTGCCTAACCTTCAGCGACCTGGCGGGCGGTCTTGTTTCTTTAGTTGTGCAATCTCCAAATGTCTTCCGATTATTGGCTAACATCTAGTGATCCTCTGGGTGGTTAGTCGCGTGGTCACTGAATCCTAGCGGTTAAGTTCCTAGCATCTGGCGACTTGGCTGGCGGTTAAGTTTTCCATAGTCGCGTAGTTGCTAGATGGTGGGCCCAGAATTTTCTTAAGCGGAATGACTCTGCGGGAGATCTATGGTTGCCGCATGATCATGAGGAATATTCCTCCCCTTTGCGATCATGCGACCACCGTTCGATCTTCCCAAGGGGTAAGGCTTTTCTCAGCGTGGGTCCAGTCTAATTACTTGACGGTTTCAATGAGTAGTGTGGCGATAGGTGGCATCACAGTTGCAGAGCTAATGGTGGGGTTTGAGCTGTTTGGTGGTCCTGATAAATTTGTGGCAGCCCGACAAAGTTTTCTTCTTGTTGCGGGGTCGCATGATATTTTAGCGACAGCACTTTACATTCCGCGAATTGGAGAAATGACTTAGTCGCCAATTCACCAGATGACTTAAAGGAGCCTTTTTAACACGTGCAGTCGTGTGTTCACTCGATTTAGCTAGGGTTTGGATTTTCATTCTGTGACTGGGATTTTTCTTTGTCGTGTGTTCGCTGAATGTAACCCGAGGTGCCGAGATGAGTTAAGGTTGCTGAGCCCGTGAAAGATAAAGGATCAATGGCCGTGACTTATTGTTGAGCTGATTTTGAATGTGAGCCGCCGATTGAGGGGTAAAATTGTAATGTGACCATTTATTTTCAAATTCAAATTTGCCGAGACGTTTCCAGCGACCAGATAAGACTGGAATTCATTACAAAAGTGACCCTGTTTGGTGAGAAGTGACCAGTTTGCTGTTCGCGGTGTGGTCCAGGGTATGGTTGGATTGTTTGTAGAGCTTGTACCGCAGGGGTTATGTGCTCAAGGCATGTTGCAGGGTGTCCTTCTAAGCCTGGTTTTGTGATCCCTTGTACTTGCAGAGAAAGATTTTCATCATTGTGGATCAGTTATGGTTTCTTCTTCCCTATTTTTGATGTGTTTCCCGCCCGTGTAATAACTTTTTGACCGTTTCTAGTAGGTTGGGTGGTTGAAACCCTAACCCTAGCTTTCTGAAGCTTGTTGCATCTGATCTTGAGGATCCCAAGGCAGCTAGTGGTATAAGTGGCAAAATCTTTGATTTTGCAAGCGTTCCAAAATCTTGTTACTTTTGGTCCTTGGTTTTTTACTGTAATTTACTGATAGAAGTTTGATTTTGTGACTTTTCTTATATTGGTATCATTCTGATTGTATGTTGATCTTGATTATATTAATGAGAACATTTTGAATCCCAATCTTGCATCTTGTGTATGTCTTCTTGCTTGTCTCTGAGCTCATATATGTTAGTTTCACAAAGTGTGCTAATGTATGGTAAACAAAGAGTATTTTGAATTCATTTCTGAGTTTCTAACAAAGTTAGGATTAAAGTCTTTTAGGTGAATTCAATGAGTTTGCAGCCATGTATATAATTTGATGTCCTTGTGCTTGAGGGAAAGGGGTAATAGGCAAAGAACTTACTCTGGTTTCCATTGTGTTTGATTTGAGGTGTTCAGTTGAGATATACAGTCAGGTGACTCTGAGCCCTAGGATAAGGCACTGGTCCTTCCTCTTGAGGTACGCATGGTTAACAACCACAAACACAAACATCATTTGATAAATCTTTAATGATCTTATATGAGATATAGTAGCATATTGTTTTAGACTCCTTTGAAGAAGTGAGTCAAGGGTACACCCGCCTGAGCATTGAAGCTCAAAGTGAAGAAGGATCTTTTGATCCTTGTCAGTTGGTCCCCTTCCTTGTGGACTTTGGAGTGGTGATAGAGTTAGGATTTTTTATATTATCCAGAGTGTAAATCTGCAAGTTGAAGATCAAAGGGAATAATCCACAACCAACAGGGACCAAGACATCATGTGGACCTCACGAATGAGTAATTTGATGAACTACAACTAATTGAATATTTGAATGAATTGAAGAAACAATGATTAGAGATCACAGAGCTACTAAAATGATATGTAAGATGATTAAATCATTCAATATGTTGTCATTGATGTCAACTAGTTTTGACAGTACTTATCATGTTAGTTACAAACATCTGAACATCTGTTGAAGGAAGAAAAGATGAAGAACTGAGATATCTACATGAGGAAAAGATGGATATGATAGATAAGGATAAGGTAAACATTGGGTAACTTATTGATGATTCTATGTCTTTATATTGTTGACTTGAGCATGTTACATTAATCTATTATAAAAAAGAGAGTTGAAATTGAACAAGTCAATGTGGTCGGTAATTGAAGATTTCTGTATACACCGAGCTAGTGCAGTGTATACTGAGTGACAGTAATAACCGAGCTAGTTAGCTAGTTATCACTGACACATTTCTATATTAACCGAGTATGGATGAAATTATTAAATGCTAAGAACAGCCAATTGAATTTGATGAGCTGGAAATCGCTATGATTTTGAGGTTAAGGATAAAGTTTATTATCAGATCCATGAATGAAAAAAATTTAGAGAAGATCTAAAGGATGAGATTGAAACGTGTTAATGACACATTTGCTAAGGGAAAGCAACAAAATGGATGAAGGAGATTAAGAGGCAAAATCTAATGGCTGATATGAAAATGTTTTACTTGTCTATATAAGAGATATGAGTTTCACTATTGAAACATGCCAGAAAGAAGGAGACTGTAGAGATTTCACGTGAAGACTGTATTCATGCATGCCTGATTAAATTGGTTATTGACATAACTAAGCTGCAGACATTATCGAGCGTTAGAGAACTATTTACTGAGTGAAAGTAAGTTGAGAAATATTGACGAAGTGAATTGATTAATGATTAGAGGATTTTTATGGGCTTAGCATAGATCTGAATATTTTCAATTGAGTTTTATTTGAATTAGATCAGTAATGTATCAGTTTAACCATTGATTCAGAAAATCTCTTAACCAAGTGGACTTAACAGTCTTATTGTATTACCCTATGACATTCGTTGAATGTAAAGTGTTATCTTGTTGACCCCATAGTAAATGCTAGTCAAAAGTTAACTATTAGTGATAAATCCTCTAACCAGGTCACACCTAACAATGTGCATTGTAACCTTTAACAGGGTTGGCTCTTCACTGAGCTCACTTCAAAATAGTGAATTATTTTGGGTTACCAGTCCTAGGTGGTTTTTCCCTTAGTAGGGTTCCACATTAAATCATTGTGTTATGTGTTACTTGTTATGATTATTTTTCTATCATACTTTACATACTACATAGTTGATTTAGTCAGTAATCACAGTTGGATAATTACTGGTAATTGGTAAACTGGACAGACAGATTGATATTTTATGTTACCGAGATGCATAATTTATTGGAATTGTTTTGTAAGGTACATATTTGTATTTGGGACTGTAGGATAATTAATCTAACTAATTCACCCCCATCTCAATTATTCTAACATAATTATGACTTCATCCCTCTTCGTACAAACACACTAGACATGATTAACCATACTCATAATATCAACCAATTAATCCTTGTTTTAACATTAAACAAGAACAATATCAATCATCACCAAAAATACATCTTAATTACATCTCATCTAACTAAATACCTCATTTCTTATAATTAACATTAAATAAAATGAGAACGACTAATTTCCATATAATCACATATCCTAATCCATCTAAGCTAAAATAATCCACCCTCTATTCGATTGAGCTTCCTTGAGTTGTTCAAGAGTAAATCCTGCAACTGTAGCTACTTCTTCTTCTACTTTTCTCACCCTCCTTACTAGCTGGCACTTGAAATTTCTCATGCAAAGTGAGACTTTTCTCCTTGTATGTTTCAAATATCTCAATAGTCTCATCTCTTGGTGCCTTCAACAAAGTGTCTGTATAGAACACCAGAAGTCCTTAAACCATTTCATACCCCATTGGTAACATCCATGAAGTCCTTAGCTCTATTTCCTCCATTACGAATTAATTTGTTTCTACCATGAAATAAACTATGTCTTCATACCTTTCAACTAAATATTTAGGTATTTTGACCCTAGAATGCATCATATTATGAAAAGTCTTGAAGCAACCCCATATAACACCTATCCTAGTGTTTTCATTCATCCTATACATCAAATTTAATATCTTCTCTGCAACTGGTTTGTGAGTTAACCATTGAATTGTCCTAGTGCCAGGAAATCCTTTCATGAAATAGAAGAATAGGCAGAAAATGAGTGTACCATACCTAAACACATTCTTCTTATCCTTCTTTATTATTTCAATGTTTTCCATCAACTAAAACCTCATGGTTTCACATAGGTCATATTCTTTCCCCTCCTTGAGCATCTCATATGTTGTATAGATTGTTGTCATGAACATAGAACTTTCCCTACTGGCTTGATATACCTTGTACCCTATAACCATGGAAGCAAATATCACATCATGTTCAATTATATCACTGATAACCATTTCTCTTTTTTTGTAACAACTCGAGTGGCATCATGAACCACATGAATTCTCCATGAATTCTTCTCAACATGCATCTAACCTAATCAACAACTCCAATGCGTGGAAACCTAGAAAACTATTCAAACTTTTTCTCTGCGAGGGTTCCAAATTTAGGTTTCAGTTGATAGTTGTTGTCAAATTCATTCAACTTCTCAATAAATAGATTCTTGTTCTCATCTGCACCTAGGTCATCAATTGTACTATGTATATATGCCCTAGTATCTTCACAATGTAGAGCTCTATAACGGAAACATGAAAATGCACCAGCTGGATCAACTTTTACAACTTTGTATGAGTATTTCTTGAATTCATACCTAGTCATTTCCTTAACTTCAACAACTCGTGGTGTCTCCATTTTCAAAGTATAACATTGTAGAGAGGTGCATATAAATACCTTTTTATTGAAGTAGGGTTTGGTTGTGAAATGCTTGTTCGATTCCTTTGTCACTTGAATCTTTTCTCAAATCACCTTCAGAGTTATTAGATCTCATTCTCATAGATGCAATGTGTCAAATGAAACTTAAATTCTTCTTTTGTATGCCTTTTTCACCTAATTTTTCTTTGCAATAAATGCATATGGACTAATTGCTTCATAAACCATTAACTGACTATTGGTGATACAAATTTTAGCTATGTATCCTCAAATCAAGTTGTAATTTTTCTGTTTCAGCTTCTATTTCTTTGTCTAGATCTTTTCCAACTTATCCATGCTTAAATTTTTTAGGTGTCATCCATTTTAGGGGGTTCTTTAAATATTTTCTTCATATGCTCCCCCTAGGCCAAAGGCCTATGTTCAATTGTCTGAGGAATTGGCAACCTGAGATCCAGATGCAAACCCTTCTGTTACATCTTTCCTCACCCATTCTTTCTTCATCTAATTGTGCACTTCCTCAACATCAATCTTTTCCTTTCCTTTTCAATCTTTTAGGTTGTTCTTGTTCTTACTTACTACATACTTTTTATTGTCATTATCGATATACTTGCAATACTCAGCTAGATCTCCAGATCTATTACACTTGAGACAAACAAATTTCCTTTTCCCTTGATTGATCATCAGATTCCTCCTATTTGTACAATCTCTTGGAATATGACCAAAACCATTACATGCATAACATCTAATCTTGTCTTTATTAGTGAAATGGTTATTCATCTTGCTTCTTCATTCACTTTTCCTATGACCATGATTATGACATTTGAAACATTGACCAAAAAAGGATACTTGATTTTTATTTACCCTATTCCTACAATGCATGGCTAAATGTCCAAATTTATTGTAGTTAAAGAACTTACCACCAGTCTTCTGAGCATTAGGTTATTTTTTAGATACCTTCTTGTTTTTCTTTTTCCTAGATCTAGGATGGTCTTGTCCTAACTTTGAACTTTCATCCTTTTCAAATCCAAACCCACTCTTATCCTTGGTTCTCCTCTTCTTTTCAAGTAGCGAATCAAGATTTACAATAGTGATCATAAAATTTTCTTTGTACTCATTTGCAATCACCAATTCATCTCTAAGTTCTTGTTCAACATTCTTTGCTTCCTACAGGCTAGCCACAATCCCACTACACTCATTAGATAACTTATTGCATTAATTAGATCTCTCTTTTAGGGTTTATCATAGGATATCTTCATTATTCTTCCTTTCTTAAATTACCTTAATGAATCTCATTGCCATATATTCTATTTCATTCTTCAACACTCCATTTTATTGCTCGAGTCTTTGACATTCTTCAGTTTTTCCCTTCATATCTTGACTCATTTGTTCATCATCCGAGCTCTCAAATTCATGTTGATGTAGTTGATCACATAGTTGTCTCCTCTTGAATCTAGCTTGCTTTAGTTTTACTTTCAATGCATTCTTGAATATCTCAGCCTCCCTTAAATCCCTCTACAACTTTTCAACTTCAACATTAGATGGGTCTAGGTCATTCAAAGCAACAACAAGTTTTTCATGTAGTCCCGATTCCATATTTTCTTCTTGGATCTCCCTCAAGCTGTTAGGATTACTCCAAGGTGATTTTATCTGATACCAATTGCTGGAAAGATGGAACACTGAGAGGCGAGGGGGGGGAATCAGTGTTATACCAATTTAAACCTTATCAAATCAATTCACACGTAAATTAAATCTTAAACTGAAAAGAAAAATGCATGAACATAAAGTAAATAGGAACATATCCACAACACACATATTTTTATCACGGAAACCCTATTAGGGGAGAAACCATGGTGGGGATGACACCCACAATCCAATACTCTGCAAAAATATTGGCTTTTGCATATGTTGGGAATGCACTTGCATTCAAGCACACCGTTTAGAGCTCACTCCTCAGTACAATTAGGGAAACAAACCTTTTATAAAGTATCATTGTCTTAAAATGATCAACACTATGATTTGACTACAATGAAATGAGTAAAATAGCATCAAACTATTCTTGATTAAATTTCTATATGTAATTACAAAGATGGAAACCCTAGAATCAATGATTTCCCTTACACTCTTCTCTACATCAATCAACTATCTCAGATCTGAAATCTTTGTCCAAAAACTTACTTTTGATCTTAAATTATGCATTCAAATACCTTAAACATAAACCAAATACCTTTCCCTAATCTTATCCATCCATTTTATACTTGCCCAAATGCCTAATTCATCTTACTATGTCGACACAAAAACATTCTTGTGAAATATAAATGTTTTCTATTTCACCGCCAAAAATAGGATCCAATTCTCAAATCAAATAAGGATAATCATTGATATACCTTTTAACATGTCAGATAAATTTATTTGACCATGCTTTGACCCTTAAAAATATTTTATCAACTTGTGTGATACGGTTCAGTTTACCATGTCGGCCTTTTCTGACTGTTCACCTTGAAACTGCCACTCTGAAGCGTATAAATTCTATGTGCCAAAATATATTTCCATGGAACTTTAGTATTAGCAATAATATACCTTGATTATGATTCCCTTAGGTACACACTCCAAAATACTAAACTGGTAACCTTCACTGATCCAAAAATTGTTTGCATTGTAAGAACATTCTGCCATGTTTCCTGTACTTAACCAAAAAATGATCTGCCACTTGATCTGATCTTCTAATGAGTTGCACACGTGGTAATAAGGTCTATACGTAATGTTGTTTCTAAAAATTAAAAATACTATCCATATGACCATGTCTCTTTCCATCTTGCCAACACTACCACCATCTAGTAAGCATATTATCATAGCAAGAAACATCATAAATTCACAAGTATAAAATCCTATCTAACCACAACATTTACATACAATAAGGGATACAAAAATAATCCAATGAAACAAATAATAATTTCAATAAACTCATAGGATCCTACCATAAATTAATTCCATATTAATTTTCCATATACCAAATATATTTCTAGCTTTACTACCTAGCATTTAAAATCAACCATGCTTACCTCATACCACATCTGATCCAAGGTCTAGATTCTTGTTACCTTCTTACCGAGGAAGGATTGGGGTGGCACTACAATCATGAAAAATTAAAAGCCTCTAGTTTAGGATAATATAATAAGGCCAATTACATCTATGATTCCCATCAAGATGTTGTCAACCATATCCAATCTGATTTTGATTATATAGTATCCACTATCACAGTCAAGGGAAAATATTTTGAATGTGTTGTTTTTATGCAAAGATCCAAAATCACAGTCCAAGGAGCCCCCGATAAATCTTCATTACCATCCAATTCCTTTATCCCTTTGACAAGTCAATACAACCTATTATAACATCTCAAGAGGAATTCAACGTAGATTTACATATTTGATCTATTGCCTATCTCACCAAATCATAAATAAGTCCTTGATAAGGCCTTACAAGAGTCCTCAATTCCTCAAGACATTGATGTTTATGAAGTTCAAGAAATGGTGAGACAATTGGATACTAATAATCATGTTGCATTCATAGAAAATGACCCTCTTCACCTTGATGTATGTGTCCACTTGCATAAAATTAGAAAAGTGTTGGTAGATGGTGGAGAGGGTCTTAATATTTATACCTTGAAGTTAGTCCAAATGATGGGATATTATAAGAGCTTTTTAGATCCCACAAATAAGATTATCATTTGAGCATATGAAGATGCAAAATATCCTTCAAAGGACATCATTAATTTAGTTTTTAGATTGGGACCAACAATCAATGAAATTACCTTTCAAGTACTCGATTATAATCTTGGTTATAACATGATACTTGATAGATATTGAATCCACTCTATGCGAGTTGTACCCTCCACATACCACCAGTGCCTAAACTTCTCATACAATGGAATAGCTATTACTATCCCATGTGATAGAGATCCATTCCTATATTGTAACAACCTTAAAGGATCAACTGCAAATCAAGTTCCTATAAACCAAGTAGCATGTACACTAACATCCTCCAAATACCTAGACCCATTTTCCTTATCCAAGTCCAACGCCCCATCTAGGTTCAAGCTCAAGATCATGGTTCAAGACAAGGGTTTGGGGGAGTACACTTATGTAGAATCATTTTTTTGTAGGCAAGTTACCTTTTTTTCCAAGGGCCTATGGAAAAACTAGACAACCCCTCAAATGGAAGTAGGAACTTTATATCTAGTACAAAACACCCACTATGTTTATAAAATGAGGAGAGCTAAATGAAGAGACTGTGGAACAAGATGTGTCTGATTGGCTATACAAAGATGAAGAACCCCATCTTGCTATACTTCTTGTCCATCACTATGAAATAGGCTATACTATTATGTAGAAACAATGATACTGTGGATATAGAGGCCTTAGAAGACATAATCGAGGGGTGGTAGAACCAATATTATCTAAAGAAAATCCCAGGTTTCAAGGCCTACGATACCAACTATGTAAGGACGTTGTGAATACTTAGTTACCCCATGAAGATGATGCTTGTGTCTTTGATGAAATCAATAAATACAATGAGTTATATTACAAGAAAAATTCCAACGAATACAAATTGGATACCCCATGAACCTCTAGTACATATTTCCTAAAAATATTCGTTGCCAATTTTGATGACCTATCCCTACAAAGAAAATTGACAAATGAACGTGCCTCGATAGAAACCTTTTGGATTAATCCATCTAATTCATATGCAACCTCATCATTTAAATCCTATGAGTCCATCTCTAAGTCCTATATCAACACCATTACTACCATTTCCATATCCTATTCCCAAAGAAATGATAACATTTCCTTGATATACCCTAAACTTATGAACTGGTAACAACGAGATCCACCAATTTAGATACTTTTGAGAATGATGAGACTATTGAAGAATTATTTGGAACTTGGAGTGGTATACCCATTAGGGATCATAAAGTTGGATTCACCATTGATCTTGAATGTGCAACAAATCTTGGAGACTCATGTCCTAGTCACAAAAGTAATAAAATTGAAAGACACCTCTAGATCAAGAAAAAGTAAAAATAAAGGACATTTTTTATGGTGAAAAACTCTTTAACACATTGGAAGATGGAAGATTGGACATGCTCCCTATCAATTAGGATAGATCCTCATTTCTTTTAGAAAATAGATGAGAAGTCAATCTTGGGCTTGAAGAAACTAAGATAATCATTCACCTAGCAACATCATTAATAGAGGAAGAAAGAGATCAATTCATTCAATTATTTAAGGATAGACAAATTAACTTTGCTTTGGCATATTCTAGCATGCCTAGAATAGAATCAAAACTAGTATTACACCACTTACCACTCCGATTGGGGGCAAAGCCAATAAAAAAAGAACTTTGCAAAATGCACCCAAAGGTTGCATTATTGGTCAAAGTGGAACTGACAAAGTTAGTGGATGTGGGTTTCATTAGGCCCATGGACTATGCAGAGTGGATTTCCAAACTATGACTTGATAATCATAGAGAGTACATCATCCATTATTAGAAGTGTTAAATATTCTTTGCATGCCATATTTTCTATGACTAAATTGTGTCATTTGCAATACTTTCTTTGGATTTAATAGGAAACTTAGTCTTCTTCTAGGATGACTCTTTCTTAGCCCAAGTATGCTCTTGATCTTTTATCTTGGTTCCACATGGCTAATTATATGATTTCCTTGACTCCTTTTCTTTCAAGAGTAAATATTGAGGCTAAATGTTCGACTCCACTTCTTGATGCCACATTGTCTCATCAAATTTTTAGGAGTCTCATCTACTTGACTCACACACGCCCTGATATTTCCTTTGTGGTTGGATTGGTTTTAGGCTTTATGTAGGAACCACATGAGATTCATTGGAAATATTCCAAATGCATGTTGAATTGCATCTAGGATACACATCACTATGGGATTCACTATGTGGCAAGCATAGGACTTGAATTTGTTGGTTATACAGATTCAAATTGGGTTGGTGATCTTGAAAATTGTAAGCTCACTTCTGACTATAAATTTCATCTTGGTTCTAGTTCCATTTGTTGGTAGAGTAAGAAACACCATGCTATTTATCTCTCTTCAACTGAGGTTGAGTATCAAGGGGTTGTGAATTCTTCTAATGAGGCTATTTGGCTTCAAACTATTCTCATTGAGTTTGGCTTCACCATTCCATGACCTACAATCCTTCATTGTGATAATCAGAGTGCCATCTAGATCTTGAAGAACCTAGTCCTTCATAAAAGGACTAAACACATTGAGATCCATATGCACTACATTAGGGAGTTGATTCAAGAGCTAGTCATTCATTTGAAATATGGTCCTATAGTAAAGAAGGTTGTAGAAGTCTTCACCAAACCATGTCCAATGAGAGAAAGTATCATTAGGTGTAAGATCTCTTGGGTGTGTGGGATGTTTATTCATGGGAGTCACTTAATTTATCCATTCTCTCTTATGGGGGAGAATTTATCCTCGCGTGAGGTTTTTTCCTTCTCATTCTTCTTTGAGAGTTCTTTTGTGTTTTCATCTCTCTTTTGGGGAGGGGTTTTTTTCCACTGGGTTTTCTCCTTTTCTCTATTTGTGATAGATTAAATTGCATTGTACATGGGTACCTAACATGTCCTAGTAGTCAGGATCCATCTTGCATTGTATGCTTACATTCTCCCTAAGTTGCACTTTAAGGGGGGGTGTTGGCATTTTTAATTTTTGTACCGAGTAGGTCATTTTCCTAGGACGTAAACATACATATTAATTTTAAGTTTGATTAGGGACCACATAGGATCTTTTAGGAGCATCTCTAGTTTAGGTGGTGTTATCATTTTATCACCTTCCACTTTATGTGGTGACTCCACCTTTAGTTCCCTTATCACTTTATCACTTTTTACCTTTAGTGGACATGTTGTACATACTTTATTCCACTTTGGAGGGTGATCCACCTTTAGTGGACATGTGACACTTTCAAATTTTCACCTTATGTGGGTGATAAGTTGTCTCTTGATTATCATGCCATAATATTATGAAACTTGTCATAATCTTATGTCTTCCTATGTTTGCACCTTGATCTATTTAACCAAGGGGTCTCCTATGTACTATCATTGATTCTATTGCATTCTTGGCAAGAATACAATTTATTCTTGTTATATTATTGTCTCCTATTATTCTATTTTCCATTAGGCCTCTAGATGTTGGGTCGCTATCTCCATAGTAAAGTCTTACATAAAGGTACTGTTACCTAAGCATTATGTTTTGGAGGTTTCAACTCTACTCTATAGGAATATGTTGATTCATATATAGTAGGATATATTGATAACATGAGGAGCACCATAAGGTATATATTTACTATAGGTGGAACAATTTTTAGTTTATTTCATGCTTACAAAAGTTTGTTGCAATTTCAAATGTAGAAGTAATTTTCTATTATAGAGGCTAGTAAAGATTGAATAGTGGAAATGAGAAACAAGTCAAGTCCTAGTTCTTTAACCCCATGTGAGCTACATGCATAGTTGTGCTTGTCTAGGATCAGTCTCCAAGTGGGAGATTGTTGATATGTGGTGATTGATCATGATGCTGGTCTTAAATTTTGATGACTTTGTCAATCACGTTTTTCCCTAAAATCGATTGACAGGGAAGTGCAATGGGGTAGAACCCCTCTTCCAGGGCCCAAGGGGACCATCCTCCTGATGTGAGATTAGGGATAGAGCCCACGATAGGGTTTTGGAGACAAAGCACCCAATGGTAATTGCTTGGGGCAATGCCCCCATCAAGGGGATTAGGAGAAACACCCCAATAGCAATTTTTATTCCCAATATATAATCAAGGAATCAAATATTTCTTTGGCATGTATATCAACTTGTGTAAACTATCAAAAAGGGCTTAATAAATAAGTGGTTGTGTAATATGAAATATCATCATGTTGTATTTTCCTCTTTATTAGATAATAAAAGAAAGTGGATGGTTGTTTCTCAGTGGATGTAGCCTACATTTGGTGAACCACATTAAATTTGTGTGGCAATTGTGAATTATTATCTTTTGTCTCTTTTATTGTGCATTATATTTAATATTATTTAGTCCTCCAATCTATCTATACCCTAACAATGGATACCAACTAATTCAAATAAAAAATAAATCTTAAGGGGCCACAATTCCAAAGATCTATCATATCTTTGCTCAACTTGAAGTGGTGTCATTTCACAAGCCTCTACAACTCTAGGTGATTAAGCTCTACCACCAAGTGTATATTATCAATGTTTATGCTATGAAAGGAGCCCAAATCAAAGATATACAACATTGGTTGAAGAATGGTGACAACCTTAAAAGAATTCTTTCAAGTCTTGTCTACTCAACATTCTATCAAAAAATAAAGGTAAGGAAACAAATACTCACAATTCTTCTTCTTTTGTAACATAAAAAGAATGCTTTCAAAGCTTGGGATCCTTTTATGATGTGCATGCGGTCTTATTACAATACTTGGATGTGGCCCCTACAAAATTTGCTCAATTGTGGCATGCTATTAGATTGTAGATTATATTTCTCATTTATAAAGGTAGGAATTCGAAATGAGAAATTCAATATTTTTAACCAAAATTTGTTGATATAAACTATTTTTTTATCACACCTTATTGTGAAGTATTCATGTTGGGGATGAGGCCCCTCATTTGTGGTCTCATTGGTTCATAGCTCTAATTAAAATCATTTACTCTCAATTTTTTTTGTTGGTATTGGCATGTTGTCATGGTTAAATGTGGTGTTGTGGTTTTGCCACCAAGGTTGAAACCCTATCGAGGTGTAATTGTCGAGTTCTCATGTTGGGAATGAGGTCCCCCATTAGTGACCTCACTAGTTCATGGCTCTAGTCAAATGTGTTAATGTAGATTTACATTTAAGCCAATAAAGTGGCTATGGAGGTGGCACACTTATAGACTCTTGGATCATTGTAGTAATGTCCCATATACCGCGATACATATGTATTTGAAGTTTCCACCTCCTAATCGAGCACCTTGATAGGATGAAAGGCATGACCACTCCAGCTCCTAATGCTATTCTTAGAGTTTCATTGACAGTTGTGCTCTCCTCTACTAATTAGGCAATGTGAAGGTTCATCTCCTCCCTGTATAACTAAACTGGTTGGCCTCCTCCCCATGCTAGCATCTTCTCACTACACACAAACTTTACTTTGGGATAGTAAAAAAATTCTTCGATTGAATTTGTTTATTACACCTAATCACTAGAATGTAATGTTAATCAAGATGCAATTGTCATTACTAATCAAATACTGACAAATAAATGAGAGTGAAAAAATGCTCTAATTAACTTAATAGAACTTGAAATCATGATGATAGATGACCTCCTTACAGTTTATTTTTCCTTGGATTATCTTATTACCCTATAACATTATAATGTGATTGATTGCTTTAAAGCTAAGATTGTTTTCTATACCTGTTTTTTTTGGGAAGTACATGAATGACTCATTCCATTCCATCTATTAATTTTAAACTGATTCCTTTATATCCATTATTATTCTTTAAGAATAAATTTATATTATTTTTCTAAACTAACATATATGCTCTGTTTCACCATATATATAAAAAATGCACTTGTTTTTCTATGGATATACACTTCAGGTTCGTGCTGCATACATACCCCACTTAGTATAATACCAACTTTTGTTGACAACGTGACTAGAGATATCTAAGCCTGTGGTCCCATGGCAGGAGCTTATGCTAGACACTGTGGACAGGAAACTCCCTGTAAGCAGACAATAGGAATCACATTGCATCATAGATTCCCTCGACATATCTAAGTGGACCCTAATTTTTTAGGGTTTTAAATCTGGCCGGTTCTACAAGCTGACACTAACTTACTACCCCACTCACAGCAAAGCTGACATTAACTTACCACCTCACCCACATCAAAACATTTAATCCTTATTTTCATTAAACTGTCTGCTGAAGATAAACAAACAAACAAATAAATCTACTAGAGGCCCATAGAAACAGTTTGATCAAAATTTCAGTTTTGGGTGCATTTGATTAAAAATTTGGTTGACATCCATAAAAAGAAAGATTATAGGAAGGAGAATAGAGCATAATGATCAAAGACATTGTTTGATATTCCTGTATATCCCCATGGAGTTTGCTCCTATCACAGATGTCCAATGTTTCCATGGGGTTTAGACCTGCTCTGGAAACTTACCCAAATTAAACAATCAAGCTGAGCCATCTTTAACCTAATTTCTAATAGGATTTTGTAATTATGAGATCATTTTTGTTATTTGATGTGAAAGCATGAGTCTATATTGTTATCTTTTTGATTGAGAGTTAAAGTTGAAGGACACTTATTCTACCGAAATTATCTAAGGAACAATCACAGTCTCATCTTTTATATCATAGTTCTCAAAGTTTGATCATAGATGGATGACATAATCAAAATACATACCATTACCTTTATTAATTGTATTCAACCAATTAAACTACAACCCTTTCAAAAATTTTGTTATTCGATTTAGAAGCATGAGTCTACGTTGATATCTTTTTAATTGAGTCAAAGATTGGGGGATATGTATTTCACCAAAATCATCCAGAGCACAATCACAAGTTTGTCTCTTATATCATAATTCAAGGAACATCCAATTACCTTTACCATTTGTATTCAATCAATTGAACTACAACCTTTTCATAATTTTTGTTATTGGATATGGAAGCGTGAGTCTACGCCAAAAAGTGCCAACAATCACAACCTCGTTTCTTATATCACAACTCCCAAATTTTGATCATTGGTGGATGACATAATCAAGGAACATACTATTACCTTTACCAATTGTACTCAACCAATTAAACTACAATCCTTGCATAATTTTTGTTATTCAATATGGAAGCATGAGTCTTCATTGATATCTTTTTGGTTGAGAGTCAAAGATTGAGGGGTATCTATTCTACCAAAGAGCCAAAGATTAAGAGGTATTCATTCCACCAAAATTATAGAAAGCACAATTACGAACTCGTCCTTAATATCATAACTCACAAATTTTGATCATGGACCAATTAAACTACAACGCTTTGATGATTTTCAATCAGATACTATTAAAACAATCTTGCACTCAATAACATACTTCTACAATCAATAGAAATTGTTTTTATAGAATCCCTCACCTACAGTTGTAAATTTCCTAAGCATTGGCTATTGCAATCTATCTATTTGCTTTTGTAAGATTAGTTGGCTACAAGGGAGAAGCTACAACTGCAAATATCCTAAAAATTGGCTTTCGTAATCTATTTCTTTGCTTTTGTCAGTTTCTATTTGCAATTCTGTTCCTCTGGTGAATGGATTTTTAAGTAGAAGAAAATAGGTCTCGGGATTGATTCACGAGACATATTGGAGATTAACAAATATCTCTTCATACAGATTTCTTCATGTAAAAGGATAAAGATACATGCTGAAGGTGAGAGAATGAGCTTGTTGGCATAATCTTGTAACAGGAAAACATTTAGTGGTTAACTCTTAGAGAAAACTATATTCAGGGCAAATTTGAATACAACTTCATCACCCAAACAACAGAAAAACGATTATAGAACTGATTGAAGCGAAGTATGAAAGATATCCTCATCCAGATTACTTCATCATTTAGAAAAATATTGGCATGCAACAAAATAACATTGCTCTCTAAAGCTTGCCAGCCTTATAGTGGGTCAACAGTGTAGAGATAGCCATATTCATTGCAATGTGTCATCACCAGCCAAACAGAGATGAGATGAATATGATCATAATCATGAATGAGGATGGAAGAACAAGAGTACTATGATTGTTCTCATGTGCTGATTACACAAGTAGCCCATAGGCCTTCTATCTGTATAGCAGCTCATTGGACAAGTAGACTACATGTTCACCATAGCAGCTTAAACATTGTATTAAAGAGTAGTAGTAGGCCTACTGTAAGTGTTTAGTGGCTTAGTGCTCCCCACCCAAACACAGACATTGATATAATGATTTTGTATCATTGTTTTCTGAGAGAAAAATGAAGATGCTACAACCAAGAAATAATACAGAGTACAGTAATACCACCTTATTATCAATGTTACATCCTATTAAACTTTCCAAGGAGAGAAATGAGATACAAATGAACCAAAATACATACTAACAAAGTTGATGTCAAAATCTCTTGAAGTTTATGAACTCAGATCAGCCTTGGCCTCTACTAGTGGTCAATTGCACCAATGAATCCACCATTATCAAAACAGAGCTTGCCCTTAAGACCCAAGACCTGTAATACTTTGCCCAAGAAATGCCATGTCTTTGTTGGCATTCAAGAGACTCTCTGGTCTGTGGTAGAAGATTTCTTGAAGAACTCAATGCAGTCTTGAATGGCTTCAGAGTAATGTGAGTCTGGGGAAAAGTGGCCTGGGTAACACTTCGTTGAAGAAGTATTCCTCACACACGAGCCTCCACTCTTGGAGCTGCCAGAACGAAAGAGAGCATGTACAAACCTTCCAATGATCTTCATTGGGGACATATTGGAGCTCCTGAGCTTTGGAATGCAGAGCTTCGTTCTTATCCTGCCAGATGATTTTCCTTTGATTTTTTTGCTCTTGACACTGCTAGACTTAATGCCTTTCTCAGAACAACCTATTTGCTCACCAGCATTATATGTATCTGGACTAAAAGTCACACATTTTGACCCTTTTCTTGACATGGGTGGCAATTGTTGGGCTCCCCAGCACTACAGGATAAACTTTGAGCATGTACAAACCTTTTTGTATATATATGTATATATTTGAAATGGATATACTTTCTAGCCGTATAACTTGACAACCATATACCCTTTTAGTGTATAACCAGGCTATCAATCCTCAGTATGGAAGAAACATATTCTATTTGCTTTGATTAATATACTTTCTACATACATGACAACGACATGAGAAAGCTTTGTGCATTAGTTCTGATCAAATGCACCATATGGGTAGTAAGCTTCTCTGCTGCAAAGATTTTTGCATGAATTTGATCAGATACACAATTTCTGTGAATGCCTTGACCAATATATTTCCAAGAATATGACATGACCAGGCCTATATCCTTGATGCAATAATTACCCAAGTTGTCTCCAAACGGTGGATTATGTCCATACACATGTACTTCTATTGCTAGCAGTGAAAATCTGAAGTTTTTGAAGGTCTAAACTTATTAAGTATATCACCAAACTCACAACCCTGGGGAATACTCCTCTGTTTTCTTTAGTAAATATACTTCTAGTGCTAGATATTTCATATATGACATGAACAAGCCTAGTACATCAGCTTTAAAATCCTTGATCAACTATACTATATCATGATTAGCATACTTCTAAGTTGCAAAGGGTTTAGCCTGCCTGCTAAATCTCTTTAGTTTTGTCTCTGCAACTTTCTCTATTCTCTCTGCTACCAGAGAGAAACAGCTTATATCCGCACAGAGTAGCTTTTATCTTTTCACAGTGACACAAATGGGACAGGAGGGAAACGTACTGAAGCTGTCACAGAGACAATCATGTTCATCACTGTAAAGAATGGAGATAGTATTGTCTTGTTGGTAAAAGAGAAAGAAAAAGGAAAAAGCAACACTTGGGCCAAGAAACAGAGGCTGTGGCTTTGGAAAACATGACGGTGCAGCAAATGCTAGAGTTGGAAGAAACAAGAGAGACTGTGTACAATAGAGAGAAGCTCAGATATGACAGTGTTCTCAATGTTGGCTATGGGGTTGTAATCTATGATGCTAAAGGCGCTTCATCATACAAGGATTTAGCTAAGGATATAAGTAGTGCTAGGATGAAAAAGGTGAGGATTTTAATAGCACTTGGGAGGACAGAAGTCATGAACTTAGGAGGGAATCCAGCCAGCTATAGAGGATAAGTTGTATAGATAGGTTGGTGGCTCCACTCATAAGGCTACTAGAAGTACGTTCTAAGTTCACCATGAGATGATCCCTAGTAGGTTAAGCCTATGTGGGAAATTAACAAACTTGATAACTATATCAAGAAAATTATCCTCTAAATTCTAAGTTTCTGGACAATAACCATTTAGGCCTTCAAAAGTGCAGTTTCAAATTCATATAGTAGTGTTCAAACATTTCATGTAAACCTAAAATGTTTAGGCCTTCAAAAGTACAGTTTCAAATTCATATAGTAGTGTTCAAACATTTCATGTAAATCTAAAATGTCTTTTTTGATTTCAGTCTAAAGTTTCTAAAGTTTCTAATCAGTAGTTAAAATT
Source organism: Chamaecyparis obtusa (assembly GCA_027943335.1). Classification (NCBI taxonomy): domain Eukaryota; kingdom Viridiplantae; phylum Streptophyta; class Pinopsida; order Cupressales; family Cupressaceae; genus Chamaecyparis; species Chamaecyparis obtusa. The sequence goes on along the minus strand of BSBK01003612.1, from coordinate 1,327,215 downwards.
ATTTAGTAGCATTATCTCGATATCTATAATATGAACTTTGCTATTAAATCAAGTGATTAGATGCTTTAATCTATCACTTTGTTATTGAAAATTGTTTGAAGTAGATACGATTTGAAAAATATAATATGAAAATTGTTTGAAGTAGATACGATTTGAAAAATATAATATTGCTGCCAGATTTTACTGTGCAGTTTTCAAGTCAAATTTGTTGATCCTTAAGAGTTGTTTGATGTGAATAAGATTGGAAAATTATGATACTCTATAAGTATTCAACTGTGTAATTTTTGAGTCAAACTCATTAACCCATTTTTTATGTTAAGGGTTCGAACTGAATAAGATGGGAAAATTATGATTTTGCTATTCAACTTTGTAGTTTTAGAGTCAAACTCGTTGACCTATGTTTCATGGTGAGTGTATCATTCATTCTCATTAGAGATGGATTCTTGATAAGTATGAGATAAAGTCAAATTATGATATTGCTGTCAGGATCCAACTATGTAGTATTTGAGTCAAACTCATTGACCCATGAAATATGGGTTCTTGTGAACTACTACTCATGAAACACGGGTCAATGAGTTTGTCTCAAAGTTACATCAATGAATGCTATGTAGTTTTTGAGTCAAACTCATTGACCCATGAAACATGGGTTCTTGTGAACTATTCATGAAACATGGGTCAATGAGTTTGTCTCAAAATTACATCGATGAATGCTATGTCTATCATTCATTCGCATAAGAGCTAAGGTTCTTGTGAACCACTACTCATGCAACATAAGTCAATGAGTTTCACTCGAAAATTACACAATTGAATTCTGATAACAATATTATAGTAAAAAATATCTCCTATTTTTAGAATTGGAAAAATTTAAGAACCCGTCGTGAAAGACACTATTTTTTTCCCATTCTGAAACACAGTTATAGTAGCATCACCCCATATTGAGATACCTAGGTGGTGATGATACTGTCCTACTCATATCTCCAGCGCCCATGCCAAATCACACAGCACCCGTATACCACTTGTACAGCCCCTGTTGTAAAATTCACATTCTTTAAGAAATAGTGCATTATTGAGATCATAACTTTTTCTTTTTATTCCTTTTTTAAGTACATCCTTGAATGTTTAAAGCTGCAAGAGCAGTCAGTCAGAAAAAAAATGCTGCTGACAGCCACCATGAAAATAAAGCAAGCAGAGTTCACGCAATTATCTTTACACAATCCTCTAGAATTAAGCGTAAAATAACAAACAAAAGCAGCTGCATAGTTCACAGTACATATACTCTGCATGTCATTCTTGAGGCGTTTTCTCTTTTCAAAGTTTTCTGTCAAACTGTCTTCTCATTATTTCTGTTACATTGAATTGTGTGCATAGTTGAAAGATTGTATTTGGACTGGTTTGACCATTTTGTAATTTGTCTATTCAGTGCCTGAACAATTAGTTCACTGGACTTTTCTCAAATGTTCTAAACTTAGGCACATATTTGTCAGTCTTTTGAAAATGTTCTAATACCAGTCACCTATTTGTAGACTCTTTCTCATCTGTTTTTCGCTCATGTATTTTTAGCTCTGTGTGGGGTCTGGGGGGTTTTGAACGCTTTAAAAATGATTATATCTTTATAATTGTTTTACCTAACCTAGGGCACAATTGGGAATCCTTAATTTATCTCTACGAGAATAATGAGAAAGGACCAAAAGATTGGGTAGTTACGTGCATTCTAATAGTTATGATAATACTTTGTCAATAATATGTTTAATATTTTTGATAATATTGTATTATCAATAATTGTGATTTTAAAGTTGTTAATATTGATGAAGATTATATATAATTGAATGAAGTGTATCCCTTAGATTTAGAAAATAACAAATCATGTAAAGCTATTATTAGCACACCAATAAAATTGTTAGTATTATCAGCTGAAAGGAGGGGTTGCGGGGCGGGAGATCAGTAATCTAACAATTAAACTTTTCATACATCATTCAACAACTTTCATTAATTAACATCCATTGCATGAATAAACAAACCAATAAAGATAAACATCCACAACTATACAACACAATAATGCCAATGTTTTTATCGTGGAAATTCAACTAGGAAAAATCACGTGTGGGGATGACACCCACAAATAATTTTGTACTTTTCTGAAGTATGCCCGGTTAAGAGCTTAGCCCTGTTAAAAGCTTACAAAACGTCTGGTTAAGAGCAAGACCATGTTAGGAGCCACCTAGTTAAGGGATTTACCTCTAGCCTTGTTAGGAGTAACCATGTTAAAGGATTTCAAACCCTAGTTAAAAAGTCACCCGGTTAAAGGATTTACAAGCCAGACCTATTAGAGTCTACCTAGTTAAGGGATTTTCTTGTAGAAATTGTTAGGAATCAACATGTACAATGATCTAAGAAAACAACACTTCTCCTCTGCTAGTACAAACCAATTCAAGCTTAATCTTTGCTACACATTCATAGCATCCAAACTCTACAATCACACATTTGCATTCACAATCTTTCTCTCCCACACTTGCTTCATAATATGTATCAAAAAGATATAGATACATTTTCACTTACTAGGTCGGCCATGACCTAATTACATTTGAATTTCATTGCTACAATTCATTCCCACTCAAACTTTGAACCCTAAAACATGTTACCAATTTACAATTACAATTTCAAGCTCACCTTGGCCTCCAGATCCATCGCATAATCGATTTGACAAAAAAAGTCAAACCACATCACACTCTCCAATGCTCTTGCACAACTCCAAGAAATTCGATCACCGCGATCATTAAAATGCCAACTCATCATGTCTCATCCATCTGCCATGTCACTACGATCTTTACAACAAATAACCACTTATCACAACACGGTGCAACATCACCGATTAAGGATTGTTACCATAACTGATAACAATGTTGAAGATTGATTATTTGATGAAGATGATGATGAAGACCAACCAAGATTAGAGGAATACATGATAGTAGAAAGGTTAGATCAGTTATAGTCTTGTTATTGATGTCAAGCAATTGATTTTTTATTTATATTATGTTGTCATATCATTCAGTAATGATATAAGATGAATAAGTTAAGGAGAAGAAGACATGAGAAGTTGAGGAGTTGAAGAACTTAATTGGGTAATTGATATAGATTGGACAATGATTTGATTATGTTGATACAATTATTTTCTACCTAATATATGAGTATGTTAAGTCGGTAAAGTATGGTGATAAAGATTTGACAATTTGGTAAGTTAAGTTGTTTTGGCTACCTTGATGGAAAAGTCACTCGATAAGGTAAAGAGAAAAAAATAAGTCACTCCATAAAGCAGAAAGGTTTAGGCACTGAGCGATGTAACCGAAATTCTTGTTTGCTTGTGGTGACTGATCAGGAAAGTACTGTACACTTTTCATTCATCGTGGGGTTAACTCGTCAAGCATTTTTGAGTTGACACGTCAAAAATTTTCCTAGGTTGACTCGTCAAGCTTTTTCTTAGGTTGACTCGTCAAGTATTTTAGGGTTAACTTGTTAACCAACATAAGCCTTGTTATATTGGCTTAGGGTTAGGGATTTCCTCATGATGTATGTTTTTAGTACTTGCGGCAAAATTTGAGCTGTAAGGGATTACGAATTGTAATCAGGTTGTAATCACTGGATAATAAAATATTGGACTCACTATTGGTGGACGTAGCCCAGGGATTGGGTGAACCACGTTAAATCTTTGTGTCTTGTGTTCTTTTCTGTGTGGTTTATTATTTTTGATATTGGTTATATTTGCACATAATTGTTATTTCTACCTTGTTAATCCTAACAAGTGGTATCAGAGCGAAGTTATTTCATTCATTCTTTCATCTATTCTTTGAAGCAGGTCTCACGAGTTAGTGGGAGACTCTCTCGGTTAAGTGGAAGAAATGGTAGACGAGGGTAGGTTGAAGGTTGATAAGTTTAATGGGCAAAACTTTCAGTTATGGAAGATGAAAATGGAGAACTATCTCTATCAGAAGGATCTATGGCAGCCATTAGAGGGAATAGCCAAGAAAGAGGCAACAATGTCTCAAGAAGATTGAGATATTTTGGATAGGAAGGCACTGGGGAGTATTTGTTTATGTCTGGCACAATCGGTGGCATTCAATATTACTAGAGCAACAAAAGCTAAAGATCTGATGGATACCCTAGCGAAGTTGTATGAAAAGTCTTTAGCTTCAAATAAGGTATTTCTTATGAAGCATTTATTTAATATGAAAATGGTAGAAGGTGGATCAGTCGCTGATCATTTGAATGAGTTTAATACAGTTACAAGTCAGTTAGCCTTAGTTAAAATTACTTTTGATGAAGAGGTTAGGGCTCTCTTGATTCTGTGTTCTTTGTCAGAAAGCTAGAATGGCTTGGTAATGGATGTTAGTAATTTTGTTTCTGGTTCTAATACCCTAAAATTTGATGATGTTATTGGTGTTATATTGAGTGAGAAAATTTGTAGAAAAATCTTAGGGGCATCCACATCGGGTAGTGTATTGAATGCAGAAAGCAGAGGCAAAACAAGAGATAGAGGAAACAACTCTGAAAATCGTGGGAAATCAAGAGGAAAATCAAAGGGAAAGAGGTCTGAATCCAAAGGGCCAAACAATTGCTGGTACTGTGGAAAACCAGGTCATAAGAAGAAAGATTGCTGGTCTCGGAAGAAAGATCAAGGAGACAAACATGATGGAAACAAGGAGGTAAATGTGGTAAGTAATAAATCTAAAGGGGATGCTTTGATTATTTCTTTAGAAAGTATTGATGATTCATGGGTTTTAGATTTTGGGGCTTCATTTCATGCTACATCCCATAGAGGTTACTTTCTTAATTATGTCCAAGGGGATTTTGGGCTAGTTTATTTGGGAGATAATGAACCTTGTCAGATAGTTGGAAAGGGAAAAATTAAGATTAAGTTGAAGAATAGGAATCATTAGCTACTACAAGAGGTAAGACATGTTCCAAGGCTGAGTAGGAATTTAATTTCAGCAGGGCAATCGAGTGATGAGGGTTGCACAGTTACTTTTAATGATAGAAATTGGAAGGTTTCAAAAGGTTCCTTATTAGTAGCAAAAGGTGTGAAAGTAGGCACCTTATATCTTTGTACAGGTCATACTGTTCCTTCTACTTTAATTGTTTCAAAAGATAATGAATGTTCAGGAACAATGGTTGCAGTTGAGCAGGAAGAACATCAAACCGTTGTTGTAGATTCTGACACAGCACTGTGGCACAATAGACTTGGGCACATGAGTGAAAAAGGTATGAAATTACTTTATTCAAAGAAAGTTTTACCTGGTCTGAAATGTGTCAATATGGATTTCTGTGAAAGTTGTGTTTATGGAAAACAAAAGAGAGTTAGTTTTGTGAAGAGTGGGAAGAAAAAGAAAAATGAGAGATTAGAGCTTGTGCATACAGATGTATGGGGACTAGCTCAGGTATCTTCCCTTGATGGCTCTCTGTATTATGTTACATTTATAGATGATGCAACAAGAAAAGTATGGATTTATTTCCTTAGACATAAATATGATGTATTTCAAACTTTTAAAAAATGGAAATGCTTGGTTGAGAATGAGACTGGTAAAAGGTTAAAATGTCTCAGATCTGATAATGGTGGTGAGTATTGCAACACATAATTTAAAGATTATTATTCCTCTAATGGTATTCGTAGGCAAAAAACTGTACCAAGGACTCCACAAGAAAATGGAGTGGCTGAACACATGAACATGACAATAATGGAGCGTGAAAGGAGTATGAGGTTGCATGCTAGGCTGCCCAAAAATATGTGGGTAGAGGCTGTGAACACTGTTGTTTATTTAATCAATAGAGGCCCCTCTACTCCTTTGGACTGTGGTATTCCATAGGAAGCATGGAGTGGTAAGAAGGTGAGTTATTCTTTTCTCAAAACCTTTGGTTGTGAAGCTTTTGCACTTATAGATTTTGAAAATAGAACCAAGCTGGAAGCTAAGTCAAAGAAATGTGTATTTGTTGGATATGGCATTGATGAATTTGGTTATAGGCTTTGGGATTTTGAAAATCATAAAATTGTAAGCAGTAGGGATGTCATATTCAATGAGAAAGTGTTATACAAAGATCTGTTGCAGCAGCATGAGAAAAAAGAAAATGATTATGTAATGCTAGATGATATTCCAAATGATCATAATGTTCCAGTAGTTCCTTATGCTCCGCAACAACAACAACAACAACAACAACAACAACAACAACAAATACCACACACCCCAGTGAATGTTAGACGGTCAATAACGCTAAGTAGACCTCCAGAGAGATTCTCTCCCTCTTTGTATTCTATTTTATGAACAGATCCTAGTGAACCTGAATGTTATAATGAAGCTGTGCAGGTGGATACAAAGCTTCAGTGGGAGTCTGCAATGACAAATGAAATGGACTCCTTGCTGAAAAATCACACTTGGGATTTATGCAAGTTACCTGCAGGTAAAAGGGCTTTACAAAATAAATGGGTTTACAGGATAAAAGAAGAAGATGGAGGTAAGAAAAGATTTAAAGCCAAGTTAGTTGTAAAAGAATTTGCAGAGAAAAAGGATATTGATTTTGATGAAATATTTTCTCCAGTTGTTAAAATGACTTCTATCTGTACTATTTTAAGTATTATGGCTACTAAAGATTTGCATTTAGAGAAGCTTGATGTTAAAACAACTTTTCTTCATGGTGATTTGGATGAAGAAATATATATGGTCCAGCCACAAGGATATGAGGTCAAGGGTAAGGAGAATTTGGTGTGCAGATTGCAGAAAATCTTATATGGTTTGAAGCAAGCACCTCAGAAATGGTATATTAAATTTGACACTTTTATGAATGAGCATGGATATAGTCAGTGTCATTTTGACCATTGTGTTTATTTTAAGAGGTTGGATGATGATAGCTACATTATTTTATGTTTATATGTTGATGATATCTTTGTAGCTGGGTCTAACATGGATCACATTAAGGGGTTGAAACAACAGTTAGCACATTCATTTGCTATGAAGGATTTGGGGGCAGCAAAACAAATTCTTGGTATGAAAATTTGCAGAGATAGGAAAAATAGGAAATTGTCTCTATCTCAGGCTAATTATATTGAGAAGGTGTTGCAACGTTTCTCTATGGAGAATGCCAAAGCTGTTAGCACACCTTTGCCTGGTCATTTGAAATTGACTAAGGATATGTGTCCCAAGACACCAAAAGAAGAGACTAAAATGTCCAAGGTACCTTATGCTTCAGCTGTAGGGAGCTTAATGTATGTTATGGTATGTACTAGGCCAAATATTGCACATGCAATGGGAGTCGTCAGCCGATATATGAGTAACCCTGGTATTGAGCATTGGAATGCAGTCAAATGGATTCTTAGATATTTGAGAGGTACATCCAGTAAGTGTTTACATTTTGGGGGTTCTACTACTACTGTACAAGGCTATGTTGACTCAGATTTGGTAGGAGATATAGATAGCAGGAGGAGTACTACAGGTTATGTATTTACTATTGGTGGGATAGCAGTGAGTTGGATTTCTCGACTACAAAAGGTGGTTTCTTTATCCACTACAGAAGCAGAGTATGTTGTTGCTACAGAGGCAACCAAGGAGATGATATGGCTTCAATTCTTCATGAAAGAATTGGGACATCCTCAGATGGTTAATTTTCTGTATACAGATAGCCAAAGTGTCATTCATCTTGCGAAGAATTCTGCTTTACACTCAAAGACAAAACACATACAGTTGCGGTACCATTTCATTTGGTCAGTTTTGGATGATGGGTAGTTAAATCTGGAAAAGATACATACAGATGATAATCCGGCAGATATGTTTACAAAGGTAGTAACAAGGGAGAAGTTGAACTCCTATTCAACTTTAGTTGATCTACTAGACTGAACAGAATAAAGGGACAGTTGAGTCCAGGGTGGTTGGATCTAGTGGGAGCCTCACAGGGTAGCGGTTTAGCTACACGATCAGTCTCCAAGTGGGAGATTGTTGTTTGGTGTGGAGTCTGATCAGTCCCCAAGTGGGAGATTTTTTGCTTGTGGTGATTGATCAAGAAAGTACTTGTACACTTTTCATTCGTCGTGGGGTTCGGGGCATCACCCTGAAAAAAATTTTGGGGGTTAACTCGTCAAGCATTTTTGAGTTGACACATCAAACATTTCCCTAGGTTGACTCATCAAGCTTTTTCTTAGGTTGACTCATCAAGTATTTTAGGGTTAACTTGTTAACCGACATAAGCCTTGTTATATTGGCTTAGGGTTAGGGATTTTCTCATGATGTATGTTTTTAGTACTTGCGGCAGAATTTGAGCTATAAGGGATTACAGATTGTAATTAGGTTGTAATCACTGGATAATAAAATATTGGACTCACTGTTGGTGGACGTAGCCCAGGGATTGGGTGAACCACGTTAAATCTTTGTGTCTTGTGTTCTCTTCTGTGTGGTTTATTGTTTTTGATATTGGTTATATTTGCACATAATTTTTATTTCTGCCTTGTTAGTCCTAACAATTCTAATGAAGGACACCAAGCAAGAAAAAGATATTAAATAAGGATGGAATTGACATTTAATGATTAGCTATGATGAGCTGGATGATCATGATGCTGAGGAAAGTTAGTTATAAGAGATCTATGAATAAGAAAATTCAAGATGAAGATCTACGACAAGATCTAAGCAGCAAAAGAGATGGAACAAGTTTCTAGAAAAAGTTAAAGTTCCTAGGTGAAAAGAAAACGTGTTACTGAGATCTAGATCTGATGTATAATAAATTGAACGATCAAGATTGATTAAAGGAAAATGTAATAGATGAGATTAAGAGGCAAAAAATGTCTATATAAAGAATGATCTTATATGGACAAATGGCTGGCAAACTGAATAGTTGAAGGGTTACCGATTATTACAGAGAAGAAGGAACAAAGAAATTCTGAGTGGGAAAAGAAGGATTCGATGAAGTGTTGATGCCAGTGAATGATGAAGAATTGAAGTGAAGACAAAAGAGTGCACAAGGATCTGATTGAGAAAAGATAGTTGCAAATTAATAGGTCAATTTTATTACTATTGCTTAGTAACATTTGTAATAGATAAATCTCTTAACGGAGTAGACTTAACAGTCTCATTGTAAAATCCTTGAGAAAGGTGACATTCTAAAGAGTGTTTAAAGCCCTCTAACAAGGCCACTCATAACAGGGTGAAGATCCTAACAAATCTGAGGTAAATCCCTTAATCGGGTCACACCTAACAGTGTATTTTATAATTTTTAACTAGATTGGCTCTTAACCAAGCATACTTCAGAAGAGTATTTTCTTAGTGGGTGACAATTCCCATAGTGATTTTTTCCAAAGCTGGGTTTCCATGTTAAATATTAGTGTTATTTGTGGTGAATAATTTGTGTGAATGATTTACTAAATGTTATAGTTTATTTACTGTTGTCGGTAAATAGTGTTAGTATAACTGAGCGGGGGGGGTGAATCAGTTAATCACTGTCCCAATAAAAAATGTATAATCCAAAAAAAAATACTTCAATTTCTGTTGCTCGGTAACTTAAAATACTTTTACTGTCTATGCATTTACCGATTATCAGACTAAAACTTATAGCAGTTACCGATCAAATCAAATATGCAATATGTAAATATGACATCAAAACAAACATCACAATCAACACATAACACAAGAGATTTAATGTGGAAACCCTGTGAAGGGTTCAACCACCTGGGACCGACAACCCAAAATATTCACTCTTCTGAAGTGAGGTCGGTGAAGACCCAACCCTATTAAAGGTTACAAACACACTGTTAGGTGTGACCTTGTTAGAGGATTTAAGACCAACCGTTATCGTCCAACCAGCATTCACTCTGGGGTTGATAGGATAACAATGCTCATTCTATGAATGATACATAATAAGACTTTCTTAGTCCACTCGGTTAAGAGATTTGACTGTGTACAATGGTTAAATATGTAACAGTAGGTGATATGACTTAATACAACTTCAATTGCAAATTACAAATCAATGTTCAGCTCATACAAATCTTTTTGATCAATGTAACATTTATGATTTAACAATATATCAACTTACTATCTGTTGGTAATCACTCTCTATCACTCGATAATGCTCTGCATTAGGGTTCTTCTTAACCAGTATGATCAGAATGCATGAAAATTTGTTCACGCGATGATTCTGCAGTTTCCTTCTCTTCCGGCATCACACTCATTGTGAAATCTTCAGTCTCTTATATAGTCATGTAAACCATTTTCTTCTGCTCCATTAGATTTTTCCACTTAATCATCTTCATTGATTTTTCCTCTTAAACATACCCCGACACTTGTGTCAATAACACATTTGAATCTCATCCTTTAGATCTTTCCTAAATTTTGTCAGTCGTCAATCTGTGTAATAAACTTTATCTGTTACCTTGAATTCATACACTTGCCAGCTCATCAATCTTATTGGCTAAACTAATCATTTAGCTCATTATATTCTTCTTGATTAACAAAGAAATACGTTGGTGAACACAAGCTCGGTTTATACTATGCTCGGTATACACTACACTTTGTCGATGTATACTAAAATGCTTCATCAACCGACAACACTGCTTTGTGTCTTTCAGCTCTTTTCCTCATCATAGATGAATGAAACATAATCAAGTCAATAACATGAAGTCATAGACTCATCAATAAGTTACTCAATGTATTCTCTATCCTCATCTATCATATCCATCTTCCTCATGTAGATATTTTTGTTCTTCATCTCTTTCACTCCTTCTCTACAGATGTATCAGTATGGTAACTTACAATATAAGTGATGTCAAACTTAGTTGACATCAATGACAACATAATACTGATTTAATCATATTACATATCTAATCAATCTGCTCGGTGATCTCAAATCACAGTTCCTTCAATTAGGTTCTAAATCAATTGTAGTTCATCAATCTCTCCTTTTGGCATTGATGGCAACTCAAGAAATATGAAATGTACCATACACATACCAAACATGTATTCTACAACTCTGTGAACAAATGCTATGCAAGCTCTCCCTAGCTTAATATGTTTAATCACTACATTACTTCAACAACATTACAACATATAACTTTGTCAATCTGCAAATATGATCTTTTCAACTCTCAGATTCCTTCTTCTGTTCTCATTAACTGATCTTCAATTCTCTCCCTTTCTTTAATTTGTCTCTCCCTCAGATAGTTCTCATCGGTGCATATTATTTCATATTATTTATCTCTCCCTTTGACAACAATGCCAAAGAAACAAATAAACAAACAACTCTTCAATAGCCAAGTAACTCTCTGTTGTCCAATGCATACTTTGTATCTCTATATACTGATATGCCAATATGTTCCAATACCTTTCATAGCTTTAGACATGATCCAAAGTGTGAATTATGCTGCATCAGCATGAATGATCTTCTGATAAGATTAGGTTGATGCAACATCTGAATCACCTTAGTGACCGGTAGACAGGGGACGGACCCCAAGTCTAGTCCTCAAATACTCAAATGTGTCCTTCGGTAGAGCTTTTGTAAATATATATGCAAGTTGTTCTTTTGATGTAACAAAATCTATCTTAACTTGCTTCTCCTATACTTGTTCTCTCAAGTAGTGATACTTAATTGATATATGCTTTGTTTTAGAATGCATCACTGGATTCTTTGAAATGTTTATTACACTGGTGTTATCACAGTATATAATCACCGGCTCAGTGATTATCTCATTCATACCTTCCAGAACTTGTTTAATATATGCAATGTTTGAACAGTTTGTAGCAACAACAACATACTCTGCTTCGACTATAGACTGAGAAATACAAACCTGCTTCTTACTTGTCCAGGTAACAAGTCTTTCACCAAAGAAGAATGCTCCTCCGGTGGTGCTTTTTCTGTCATCCACATTTCTAGCCCAATCAGCATCGGTATAGACTCTGAGCTCAAACTTGCCTTCCTTAGGATACTATAGTCCATAGTCTTTTGTTTTCTTCAAGTATCTTAAGATTCTTTTAGTATCAATCATGTTTGATTCTCTAGGATTAGCAAAAAATCTAGCAACTATTCCCACAACATGTGCTATGTCTGGTCTACTATGAACTACATACATTAACTTACCAATCATTGATCGGTACAGTGTCTGGTTTACTTCTGTAGTTTCATCTTCCTTAGTCAGTTTACATCTAGTAGCCATCGGTGTTCCCACAGGTTTAGCATCTTCCATGCCAAATGTTTTCAATACTTCTTTTATGTATTTAGACTGTGTGATGAATATCCCATCACTCTATTGAATCACTTGTAGTCCAAAAAAGAACTTAATCTCTCTGAACATAGACATTTCAAATTCATTCCTCATATCATCAGCAAAGGTTTTACATATTTGATCTTGACCTCCAAATATGATATCACCCACAAATATCTCAGCAATAAGAATTTTATCATTAGTATCTCCTTTCATATACAGATTGTTGTTCTCACTTGTTCTTACAAATCTTATACTTAACAAATAAGTATGTAGCCTCTCATACCAGGCTCTTGGTGCTTGCTTCAAACCATATAAAGCTTTATGTAATCTACATACCATATCTTTCTTTTCTAGATCAACAAACCCTTCAAGTTGTTCTATGTAGACTTCTTCTTCAAGTATTCCATTCAAAAATGCTAACTTGACATCCATTTGATATACTTTGAATTTCTTGTGTACAACATATGCAAATAGCATTCTGACTCCTTCCAATCTAGCAACAGGTGCAAAGGTTTCACCATAATCTATACCTTCCTCCTGTGCATATCCTTTGCATACCAATCTAGCTTTATTTCTTGTCACTTCTCCATTCTCATTCTACTTGTTCTTGAATATCCACTTAGTATTGATAACATTCTTATCTTTAAGTCGGGGTACTAAGGTCCAGGTTTTGTTCTTCTCTATTTGTTCTATTTCTTCCTTCATTGCATTAACCCATTCATCATTCTCTAATGCAACTTTCACATTTTTTGGTTCATAATCACAAACTAGACATGTACCTTGTCTTGCTTTGCTCCTTGTTTGCATGCCAGCTTGCTTGTCTCCAATGATTTGTGATTCAGGATGGTGTCTTCTGACAAAACTCACCAGTATCCTATCTCTCCTTTCCTGTTCATCCTGTGCAGGTTCATTTGCTTGCTCGATATGGCCATTCTGCTCATCGGTTTCTCTTTCCTGTTGTTCGGTGTTGTTTTCCTGTTGATTGGTTATCACAGGCTGAGGCTTCGGTAAATAATCTAGTTGCTCAATGTAAGTGAATCTATCATAGTCTTCCAATTCCTTTGTACTTTCCTTTGTGTTTTTTTCATCAAACTCATCAACTCGGACGTTAGTGCTTTCAATCATTTTATTAGTAGTTTTATTCAGACACTTATATGCTTTGCTTTTACTGGAATATCCTAGAAATATCCCTTCATCACCTTTTGAGTTAAATTTTCCATTTCTCTCATCTTTCAGAATAAAACATTTGCTTCCAAAAATTCTGAAATAACTTATAGTAGGTTTGTGTCCAAACCACAACTCATAGGGTGTATTGTTGGTGTCCTTCAATTGAACTCGGTTAAGCACATAAACTATTGTACTGACAGCTTCCCTCCAGTATGTGTGAGCAACATTATTTTGCAGCATCAATGTCCTAGCACAGTCAACTATTGACATGTTCCTTCTTTCAGCAATCCCATTTTGCTGAGGTGTCTTCGGTGCAGAGACCTGTCTTTTAATACCATGCTCATTACAGAAATTAGTAAATTCATCAAAGATAAATTCACATCCTCTATCAGATCTTAGGCATTTCAATTCCTTACCAATCTCTTTTTCTACCTTAGCTTTATACCACTTAAACATCTTAAATGCTTCAAATTTTTCTTTTAAGAACATAACAGTCATCAATCTAGTATAGTGATCAACAAAAAGAATAAAGTATTTATCACCATAATAACTCTGAGTTCTCATAGGACCACATAGGTCAGTATGAACCAAGTCAAGTATCTTCTTTGTTGAATAATCTTTACTTTTGAAACTAGATTTAGTCATTTTCCCTTTCTAACATTCATGACACATAACATGATTGGGTTTTGACAAGTTAGGCAGCCCTCTAACTCTTTTCCTTTTACTAATCTTAATCATGTTATCAAAGTTCACATGGCATAACCTTTTATGCCACAACCAAGTATCTTCATTTTTCATCATCAAGCAAGAAGACTCATCAGTATCAAGATAAAATAGATTATCTCTTGATTGTGCTCCAGTTCCAACTAGTCTTCCTCCATCATCAAATATTTTCACTTTCTTGCTCTCAAAAGCAACTCGGTGACCTGAACTATTCAGCTGTGCCACACTTAACAAGTTATAGTTCAGCACATCTACCCAATAAGCATTATCACATTTTATCATATCATTTATCATCAATGTTCCTTTACCTCTTACCATACAGGGTGTGTTGTTATTACCCATCTTAACTGATCCTCCATTGTATTCTTCAAGTACATCAAACTTCTCCTCATCACTAGTCATGTGATGTGTATAGCCACTGTCTATGATCCATCTATTATTTTTGTTAACTTTAGAGATCAGTGTTGTTTCTTCATGCTTTTCTTCTTCTTCCTCCGAGTCATCTTTCATAGCAACAAATACAACTTCTACATCATCATCAGAATCAAATTTAGATTCATTATCCTCAACTATGAAACATACATTTTTCCCTTTGTCATTGATGTCTCAGTTATCTCTATTGTGTTGGTAGCCTCTGTTGAATCTTCTCACATAGCTTCCTTCAGATCGGTCTTTGGTTCTATCATCATCTTTCTTATGTGGACATCTAGCAGCGATGTGGCCAACCTCTTTACAATTAAAGCATGCTAAAGGTAGCTTACCTCTATACCTTCCTTTACCTTTGGATAATCTTCTAGCCATAAGAGCTTCAAGTTCATCAAACTCATCATCGGTATTACTATCACTATCATTTTTATTATTCTTGCTAGACTTACTAATCTTCAGAGAAGATATGAAAGCAGATTCCATAGATGGTACAACACTGTTATCAAAGTTATTTAACTCAAAGGTTGTAAGTTTACCAATCAAATTGTCAAGTGTAAGTACATTAGTAGATGCAAACCTTGTCTCATGAATAGCAGATATTCTAATTATGTAAACCGGTAGTAAGGTTCTGAGTACTTTGCTTACAACTGTTTCTTCACTAATGACTCCATCAAATGCTCTAATAGCATGTACTACCTCTTTTAGTCTATTTGTGTATTGCACAATATTCTCACCTTCTTTCATCTTCATATCATCAAATCTGCCTCTTAAGCTTTCTGCTCTAGCTCTTTTAACATGCACATCTCCACTGTAAACTTGAGAAATTTTATCCCACATGGCTTTTGCAGTAGTGCAACTTTTGATATCTTCAAATTCGGTGTCGGTGCAAGCAACGGCAAGTTCCATCATAGTAACATTGTGTCCATGCCTATCTTTCAGTTGATCAAGTGTCAGGGGACCTGGTGTCAGTTCTATATAGCCATTCTCCATCAATTATAGTGTTGCATTCCCAATTCCAAATATGTGCAACTTCATCCGGCTCTGCCATACTATGAAATTCTCTTTGTTTAGCTTTGGCACTTCCCTCTTATACATTTTGAGATCTTTTTACTGAAGTCCTTAAAACTCTGTTTAAAGCAACCACAGCTCTAATACCAATTGTTAGAATAACTGAGAGGGGGGGTGAATTAGTTAATCATGTCCCAATAAAAAATGTATAATCCAAAAACAAATACTTCAATTTTTGCTACTCAGTAACTTAAAATACTTTTATTGTCTATGCATTTACCGATTATTAGACTAAAACTTATAGCAGTTATTGATCAAATCAAATATGCAATATGTAAATATGACATCAAAACAAACATCACAATCAACACATAACACAAGAGATTTAATGTGGAAACCCTATGAATGGAAAAACCACCTGGGACCGGCAACCCAAAATATTCACTCTTCTGAAGTGAGGTTGGTGAAGACCCAACCCTGTTAAAGGTTACAAACACACTGTTAGGTGTGACCTTGTTAGAGGATTTAAGACCAACCATTATTGTCCAACCAGCAGTCACTCTGGGGTTGATAGGATAACAATGCTCATTCTATGAATGATACATAATAAGACTTTCTTAGTCCACTCGGTTAAGAGATTTGATTGTGTACAATGGTTAAATATGTAACAGTAGGTGATATGACTTAATACAACTTCAATTGCAAATTACAGATCAATGTTCAGCTCATACAAATCTTTCTGATCAATGTAACATTTTTTATTCAATAATATATCAACTTACTGTCCGTCGGTAATCACTCTCTATCGCTCGGTAATGCTCTATAGTAGGGTTCTTCCTAACCAGTATGATCAGAATGCATGAAAAATTGTTCACGCGATGATTCTGCAGTTTCCTTCTCTTTCGGCATCACACTCATTATGAAATCTTCAGTCTCTTATATAGTCATGTAATCCATTTTCTTTTGCTCCATCAGATTTTTCCACTTAATCATCTTTGTTGATTTTGCCTCTTAAACATACCTCGACACTTGTGTCAATAACACGTTTGGGTTAGAATAACTGAGAGGGGGTGAATCAGTTATCTAGTGTCCCAATTCAAAATGTATAATTCAAAACAATTTCTTCAATTTCTACTCGTCGGTAAGCAATAATAACTCTTACCATCTGTGCTTTTACCGATTACCAATCTAATACTTATAACTGCTTACCGATCAAATCTAATATGTAACATGCAAAGTATCATAGCAAACAAATATCACAATCAACACATAACACAAGAGATTTAACGTGGAAACCCTGTAAAGGGAAAAACCACCTGGGATCGGCAACCTAAAATTGTTCACTCTTCTGAAGTGAGGTCGGTTAAGACCCAACCCTGTTAAAGGTTACAAACACACTGTCAGGTGTGACCTTGTTAGAGGATTTTAGACTAGAAGTTATCGTCCAACCAGCATTCACTATGGGGTTGACAAGATAACAATGTTCATTCTATGAATGATACATCATAAGACTTTCAGAGTCCACTCGGTTAAGAGATTTAGACTGTATACAATGGTTAAATATGTAACAGTAGAATGACCTGCCTTAATACAACTTCAATTGCAGATTACAGATCAATATTTAGTCCATTCAAATCCTTCTGATCAATAATTCACTTCAGATTTAATACTATATCAACTTACTGTCTGTCAGTAACTGCTCTCTTTAGCTCGGTAATTACTCTGTAGCTCGGTTCTTACTAACTAGTATGATCAGAATGCATGAAAACCTTATTCACGCGATAATCCTACAGCTTCTTCTTTCGGCATATTTATAAAGAAATTATGATCTCTTATATAGGCGTGTAAATTGTTTTCTTCTCCACCATCAAATTTTGCCGCTTAATCACATTCATAGATTTTGCCACTTAAAAACTCGATGCTTTTGTCAATAACACATTTCAATTTTCTTCGTTAGATCTTCTTTGAATTTTGTCAGCCGTTGATCTACGTAACAAACTTTATTTTTTACCTCGATGTTATACTCTTGCTAGCTCATTAATCTTATCGGCTAAACTAATCATTTAATTCATTCTATCCTCCTCGGTTAACAAAGAATGCGTCGGTGAACACTGCTTGGTTAATACTACGGTCGGTATACACTACACTCCATCGGTGTACACTAGAAATGCTTCATTTACCGACAACACTACTTTGTGTCTTTCAGCTCTATACTTCATTATAGATGAATGCAACATAATGAAGTCAATATCATCAAGTCGTAGACTCATCAACAAGTTACTCAATGTGTTCCTTATCCTCATCTGTCATGTACATCTTTCCTCATGTAGATTTCTCTGTTCTTCATCTCTTTTCCATTTTTCTTTAGATGTCTCGGTGTAGTAACTTAAAAGATAAGTGATGTCAAACTAGTTGACATCAATGACAACATAATACTGATTTAATCATATTACATATCTAATCAACAACTTCTCAGTGATCTTGCAATCACAAATCCTTCAATCAGATTCCAAATCAGTTGTAGTCCAACAATCTCTCCCTTTGACATTGATGGCAACTCAAGTAATATGAAATGTACCATACACATACCAAACATACATTCTACAACTTTGTGAACAAATGTTGTAAGTCGAATAGACTTAATATGTTTAATCACTACGTTATTGAACCAGCATTAAGTAATATAGCTTTACCTTTCTGTAGTTGTGATCTTTTCAGTTCTCTTGTTCCTACTTCTATTCTTTGTAATTGATCTTCAATACTCTGTCTCATTCAGATTGTCTCTCCCTTAGATAGTTGTCATCCTTTTCATATTTTGTTTAACTCTCCCCTTTTTATTTCATATGGTTTATCTCTCCCTTTGACAGCAATGCCAAAGAAACAAATAAACAATTAGCTCTGTAGTAGCCAAGTAACTCTCTATGGTGTTCAATACTTCCTTTGTATCTCTGTATATTGATATCTCGTCGGTTCAAGTTCTCAAGCTTAATCACAACCTTGAACATGATTCAAAGTGTGAACTATGCTGCATCAACATGAATGATCTTCTGATAAAAGTTTGCTGATGCAACATCTAGATCACCTTAGTGACTGATAGATAGGGGACGAACCCCAAGTCTAGTCCTCAAGTATTCAAATGTGTCCTTTAGTAGGGGCTTTGTAAAAATATATGCAAATTGTTCTTTAGATGTAACAAAATCTAACTTAACTTGCTTCTCTTGCACTTGTTCTCTTAAGTAATGATACTTAATAGATATATGCTTTGTCTTAGAGTGCATCACAGGATTCTTTGAAATATTAATAGCACTAGTGTTGTCATAGTATATAATCACCAGGTCAGTGATTACCTCATTCATTCCTTCCAACACATGTTTGATATATGCAACGTTTGAATAGTTAGTAGCAGCAGCAACATACTCTGCTTCAACTGTAGATTGAGAAATACAAGCCTACTTTTTACTTGTCCAGGTTACAAGTATTTCACCAAAGAAAAATGCTCCTCCGGTGGTGCTTTTTCTATCATCCACATTTCCAGCCCAATCAACATCGGTGTAAACTTTCAGTTCAAACTTCCCTTCCTTAGAATACCTTAATCCATAATTTTTTGTTTTCTTCAAGTATCTTAAGATCCTTTTTGTAGCTATCATGTGTGATTCTCTAGGGTTAGCAGAAAATCTTGCAACAATTCCCACAGCATGTGCTATATCTGGCCTATTGTGAACTACGTACATTAACTTACCAATCATAGATTAGTAAAGTGTCTGATTTACCTCAGTAGTTTCATCCTCCTTTGTCAATTTGCATCCAGTAACCATCAGTGTTCCTACAGGTTTAGCATCTTCCATGCCAAATGTCTTCAGTGCTTCCTTTATGTATTTAGATTGTGTGATGAATATGCCATCACTCTGTTGAATCACTTGTATTTCAAGAAAGAACTTAATCTCTTTGATCATAGACATTTCAAATTCCTTTTGCATTTCATCAGCAAATGCCTTGCAGACAAGATCTGAGCCATCAAAGATAATATCATCAACAAATATTTTAGCAATGATTATAGTATCATCAGTATCACCTTTCACATATAGATTGTTGTTTTCACTTGTTCTAACAAATCCAATACTTAACAAGTAAGTATGCAGTCTTTCATACCATGCTCTTGGTGCTTGCTTTAGTCCATATAAAGCTTTATGTAATCTACATACCATGTCTTTATTGTCGGGATCAACAAATCCTTCAGGTTGTTCAATGTAGACTTCTTCAAGTATACCATTCAAAAATGTTGACTTCACATCCATTTGATAGACTTTGAATTTCTTATGTGTAGCATATGCAAGTAGCATTCTAACTCCTTCTAATCTAGCAACAGGTGCAAATGTCTCACCATAGTCAATGCCTTCTTCCTATGCATATCCCTTGCATACTAATCTAGCTTTATTTCTTGTGACTTCACCATTTTCATTCAATTTATTCCTATATATCCACTTAGTACCGATAACATTCTTATCTTTTGGTTGGGGTACTAAGGACCAGGTTTTGTTCTTTTATATTTTTTCTATTTCCTCCTTCATTGCATTAACCCATTCTTCATTCTCTAATGAAAATTTCATAGTTTTAGGTTCAAATTCACAAATTAGACATGTACCTTGTCTTGTTTTGCTTCTGGTTTGCATTCTAGCATGTCTGTCTCCAATGATTTGTGTTTCAAGATGATGTCTCCTGACAAAACTAGCCAAGACTTGGTTTCTCCTTTCTTGTTCATCCTGCTTAGGGTCATTTCCTTGCTCGGCAGCTTCTTCAGGTTCATCGGTTTGTGGTGCCTGTTGTACTACATTGTTTCCCTGCTGACCCGTTGTTACAGCTTGTGATGCCGGTAGATACTCTGGATGTTCAATGTAAGTGAATCTACCATAATCTTTCGGTTCCTTTGTACTTTCCTTTGTGTACTTGTCATCAAACTCATCAACATGAACATTAGTACTTTCAACAATCTTATTTGTAGCCTTATTCAAACATTTGTATGCTTTACTTGTAGTGGAATATCCAAGAAATATTCTTTCATCTCCTTTAGAATCAAATTTTTCATTTCTCTCATCTTTCAAGATAAAGCATTTACTTCCAAAAATTCTGAAATAACTTACAGTAGGTTTGTGTCCAAACCATAGTTCATAAGGTGTTCAGTTGGAGTCCTTCTTCAGTTGTACTCGGTTAAGAACATATATAGTTGTGCTGACAGCTTCCCTCCAATATGTCTGAGCAACATTCTTCTATATCATCAATGTTCTAGCACAGTCAATTATAGACCTATTCCTTCTTTCAGTAATGCCATTTTGTTGAGGTGTCCTCGGTGCAGATACCTGCCTCTTGATTCCATGCTCATTGAAAAATTTAGTAAATTCATTAGAGATAAAGTCACCTCCTCCATCAGATCTTAAGCACTTTATTTCCTTACTGGTTTCTTTTTCTACCTTAGCTTTATACCACTTAAACATTTTGAAAGCTTCAGATTTCTCTTTCAAGAACATAACAGTCATTGGTCTAGTATAATCATCAAGAAAAAGAATAAAATATCTATCACCAGAACAACTCTGAGTTCTCATAAGACCACACAGGTCGGTATGAACCAATTCAAGTATCTTCTTTATTGAATAGTCTTTGCTTTTAAAACTAGACTTAGTCATCTTACCTTTCTGACGTTCATGGCACATGGCATGATCAAGTTTTGTCAAGTTAGGCAATCCTCTAACTCTTTTCTTTCTACTAATCTTGATCATGTTGTCAAAGTTCACATGGCATAACCTTCGATGCCACAGCCAAGCATCTTCATCCTTTATTAACAAACAAGAAGAATGATCTATATCAAGATAAAATAGATTACCTCTGGATTGTGTACCAATTCCGACAAGTCTTCCTCCATCATTAGAAATCTTCACCTTTTTGCTCTCAAAATCTAGTCGGTGGCCTGAATTATTCAGCTGAGCCACACTTATCAGATTATAGTTCAGTCCATCTACCCAATATGCATTTTCACATTGTAATCTATCATTGATCATCAATGAACCTTTACCTCTTACCATACAAGGTGCATCATTTCCCATTCTCACAGATCCTCCATTATATTCAACAAGATGATCAAACTTCTCTACATCACCAGTCATATGATGTGTGCAGCCACTGTCTATGATCCATGTATCATTTCCGCTTACTTTAGAGATCAGTGATGTCTCTTCATGTTTCTCTTCCTCTTCTGAGTCATCTTTCATAGCAACAAATACAACTTCTATATCATCATCAGAATCAGATTCAGTTTCAATATCTTCGGCTATGTAACATACCTTTTTGCCTTTTTTGTCTCGATTGTCTCTATTGTTGTGTCGGTAACCTCTGTTGACTCTTCTCCCATAGCTTCCTTCAGATCGGTCTTTGGATCTATCATCATCTTTCTTCTATGGACATCTAGCAGCGATGTGACTGACTTCTTTACAATTAAAGCATGCTAAAGGTAGCTTACCTCTATACTTTTCTTTTCCTTTAGGCAATCTTCTGGCCATAAATGCTTCAAGCTCATCAAGTTCATCATCGATATTGTCATCACTATCACAATTCTTACTATTCCTGCTAGACTTTCCAATCTTCAGAGAAGACATGAAAGCGGATTCAACAGAAGGAACAACACTGTTATCAAAATTGTTTAATTCAAAGGTTGTAAGTTTACCAATCAGAGTGTCAAGAGTGAGGTTGGATGTAGCTCTTGTTTCATGAATTGCAGCAATCTTGATTGCATAAACTGGTAGCAAAGTTCTAAGAATCTTGCTTATTACTGTTTCATCATCAATTACTCCATCAGATGCTCTAATAGCGTGTACCACCTCTTTGAGTCTATTTGAATATTGGACAATGTTCTCACCTTCTTTCATTCTCATTTCATCAAATCTGCCTCTCAGACTTTCAGCTTGGGCTCTTTTGACATTCAGATCTCCACTATAGCTTTGTGCTAATTTATCCCACATTCCTTTGGCAGTTGTGCATGTCTTGATATCTTCAAATTCAATGTCGGTATAGGCAATATCAAGTTCCATCATAGTAACATTGTGTTCATGCTTATCCTTTAGTTGATCAACAGTTAGGGGACTAGTGGGTGGTTGCATGTAGACATTTTGCATTAGATCTAGTGCCGAGTTCCCAATTCCAGATATGTGTAGCTTCATTCTTCTTTTCCATACTGTGAAGTTCTCTTTATTTAGTTTCGGTACTTCCCTCTTATAAATCTTGAGACCTTTATGCTTAAGTCCTTAAAACTCTGTTCCAAGCAACATAGCTCTAATACTAATTGTTAGAATAACTAAGAGGGGGATGAATCAGTTATCCAGTGTCCCAATTCAAAATGTATAATTCAAAACAAT
This sequence comes from Chamaecyparis obtusa, assembly GCA_027943335.1. NCBI lineage: Eukaryota > Viridiplantae > Streptophyta > Pinopsida > Cupressales > Cupressaceae > Chamaecyparis > Chamaecyparis obtusa. Next base: position 1,304,271 of record BSBK01003612.1, on the reverse strand, counting down.
TTCTTCAATTTATGCTCGTCGGTAAGCAATAATAACTCTTACTGTCTGTGCTTTTACTGATTACCAGTCTAATACTTATAACTGTTTACCAATCAAATCTAATATGTAACATGCAAAGTATGATAGCAAACAAATATCACAATCAACACATAACACAAGAGATTTAACTTGGAAACCCTGTAAAGGGAAAAACCACCTGGGACCGGCAACCTAAAATTGTTCACTCTTCTGAAGTAAGGTTGGTTAAGACCCAACCCTGTTAAAGGTTACAAACACACTGTCAGGTGTGACCTTGTTAGAGGATTTTAGACTAGAATTTATCGCATTCACTATGGGGTTGACAGGATAACATTGTTCATTCTATGAATGATACATCATAAGACTTTCAGAGTCCACTTGGTTAAGAGATTTAGACTGTATACAATGGTTAAATATGTAACGGTAGAATGACCTACCTTAATACAACTTCAATTGCAAATTATAGATCAATATTTAGTCCATTCAAATCCTTCTGATCAATAATTCACTTCAAATTTAATACTGTATCAACTTATTGTCTGTCGGTAACTGCTCTTTGTAGCTCAGTAATTACTCTGCAGCTTGGTTCTTACTAACCAGTATGATCAAAATGCATGAAAACCTTATTCACGCGATAATCCTACAACTTCTTCTTCTTCCGGCATATTTATAAAGAAATTCTGATCTCTTATATAGACGTGTAAATCATTTTCTTCTCCACCATCAGATTTTTCCACTTAATCACATTCATAGATTTTGCCGCTTAAAACTTTCTCGGTACTTGTGTCAATAACATGTTTCAATTTGCTTCGTTACATCTTCTTTGAATTTTGTTAGTCGTTGATCTGCGTAACAAACTTTATCTATTACCTCAATGTTATACTCTTGCCAGCTCATCAATCTTATCAGCTAAACTAATCATTTAATTCATTCTTTCCTTCTCGGTTAACAAAGAATGCGTCGGTGAACACTACTTGGTTAATACTGCGGTCGGTATACACTACACTCCATCAGTGTATACTAGAAATGCTTCATTTACCGACAACACTTCTTTGTGTCTTTCAGCTCTATACTTCATTATAGATGAATGCAACATAATGAAGTCAATATCATCAAGTCATAGACTCATCAAAAAGTTACTCAATGTGTTCCTTATCCTCATCTATCATGTACATCTTTCCTCATGTAGATTTCTCTGTTCTTCATCTCTTTTCCATTTTTCTTCAGATGTCTCAGTGTAGTAACTTACAAGATAAGTGATGTCAAACTAGTTGACATCAATGACAACATAATACTAATTTAATCATATTACATATCTAATCAGTAACTTCTCAATGATCTTACAATCATAGATCCTTCAATCAGATTCCAAATCAGTTATAGTCCAATAGTTTGAATCTCATCCTTTAGATCTTTCCTAAATTTTGTCAGTCGTCGATCTGTGTAACAAACTTTATCTGTTACCTTGAATTCTTACACTTGCCAGCTCATCAATCTTATCGGCTAAACTAATCATTTAGTTCATTCTGTTCTTCTCGGTTAACAAAGAAATGCGTCGGTGAACACAAGCTTGGTTTATACTGTGCTTGGTATACACTACACTCTGTCAGTGTATACTGAAATGCTTCATCAACCGACAAAATTGTTTTGTGTCTTTCAGCTCTTTTCCTCATCATAGATGAATGAAACATAATCAAGTCAATAACATGAAGTTATAGACTCATCAACAAGTTACTCAATGTATTCCCTATCCTCATCTGTCATATCCATCTTGAACTATGTTGTTACCGAGTTGTTATCGAGTTAATCAGATAAAAAAATTTGAGGTATTTTGGATCAGGATCATTAATTCATCCCTCCCTCTCCGTAATCCAACAAGGATCTGATTACTTATTCTAAGAACTTCTTTTCCTTTTCACTAAGTGATATTTTGTCCATTGAAACTATATCTTTTAGTCATCAATCATGATGTGGTTGCAATAACAACCTCATAACATAGTCAAGATAACATATCCTGAATTGCAACACCTGAGTCCAAACCTAGTTGACACAATCATCAAATCATTTCTCCTTGGCTTCATCATGTTCTTCCTATTGATTTGTCAACCTTAAATCAATCATAAGTCATAACATACATATGCTAAACTTGTGTGGTCATAAACATAGCATCTAGAGACATCAGTGAGACTCTCATTACAACCGCAAACTCTAACTCTTACTGCAACTCTAGATCCAACCTCTTGAACATACATCAACATAACAGATACACTATCAACCAAAAAATACTAAGTTGACATCAATGACAACATCATAACTGATCAACCTATCACAAATCTATATCAAACACATACCATAACATTCTCAACTTATTTATACATCAATTATGCCAACAATCTCCCCCTTTGGCATTGATAGCAACACCAACAATACAAAGAAAATAAATAATCTCTCTGATAATCTTCTCCTTTAAAGTCTTCTCCCCCTTTGACAATAATGCCAAAGGCACAACATGTCTAAGTCTTCATTTTCTGCAAACGTCTTCATCTCTTTCAAACTACTCCCCCTAAGGAGTAGTCCCCTGAACATCAATCTACAATGAAAAATATGGAAATAAATCCATTGGATTAAAGTATCAACATCATCTTAGTTATGCTCAGATAGGGGTATAACCCCTAGATGACTTCTAAGGTACTCAAAAGTATCCTTAAGCAATGGATTTGTAAAGATATCTTCTATGAGCTCCTTTGTTGGTACATATTCCAACTTCACCTCCTTCTCTTGTACTTTTTGTCTCAAAAAGTGATACTTAATTGTAATGTGATTAGTCTTGGAATGCATTACAAGATTCTTATAAATGTTTATTGCATTTGTATTGTCACAAAAAATAATTACCAATTTAGTTACTTTTTTTTATACCTTCAAGATTTTGCTTCATCCATGCAATTTGTGTATAATTTATAGCCGTTGTTACATACTTTGCTTCTACTGTAGATTGTGAGATACCATTATGCTTCTTGTTTATCCAAGATACAAGCCTTTTACCTAAAAAGAATGCACCACCATTTGTGTTCTTTCTATCATCAACATGCCCAATCTGCATCAGTAATCACACTCAAAGAGAAATCATGATCATGAGAATACCACAGACCATAGTCAATTATCCCTCTCAAATACCTAAATATCCTTTTGATTGCAACCATATGAGGTTCTTTGGGATTCGCTTGAAATATTTCCATTATTCCAACTGCTTGAGCAATATCTGGTCTGCTATGAACAACATACTGCAACTTACCAATCATAGACCTATACAAGATAACATCCAATGCATCAGATTCATCATCCTTAAATAATTTACATCATATTACCATTGGGGTTCCAACTAGTTTAGAGTCATCCATACCAAAAGTCTTGAGTACTTCTTTCACATATTTGGATTGTGTTGGTTCCCTATTCTATAGGGTTTACTCATAAAAATGACACCAAGCTACCCACCCAAATATCTAAGGAGAGGCCAACTTACATAATTAATAATTTGATAGATTTGGACCAACTAACAAAATGTTCTAAAACCCTTCTACACTTTAGGCTTTGCAACACCAAGGAGGGTAATCCTTTGATTCCCATATAATCTCTACACCAAACATATTCAATTAATTAAGAAGATAAATCTCATTCCAGACTCAACATAATTAAGGAGATACTAAACAATGACTAATTTTCCATTGATACTCAAATTTAAAATGGAGTATGAGATAGATAATTTCTTTTAACTTCAATACACATAATCTTAAGATAAACTTTGTTATTTTTTAAATATGTTGTGAAAAATAGATGAATCTGAACAAGGAAAAACTAGTAAACATTACAACTCAAGTCAATGCCCTCTTCCATTGGGTTTGTTGTAAAACTTACATACATCAACACTTTATGACAATAATTTAATTAATAACTTCTAGATCAGAAATAACATTGCATTTCAATGTATTTCAAAAGTATTTATGACCTAAACTACTTATCAAAATCCCTGAATGAACCCTATGAATTTTGTAATTTAAATACTCAAGCATTTTAATTAATTCTTTGAATTAAAGCCTGAATCAAATAAAATACATCATAACAATGCAATGAATTAACAAGATCTTTGATCAAATAAAGACAATGTTAGGATTAAAAAGGCATAAATAACAACTACATGCAAATATAACCAATATCAGAAAATAATAAACCATACAAAAAGAGAACACAAGACACAAAGATTTAACAAGGTTCACCCAATCCCTGGGCTACGTCCACCAACAACGAGTCCAATATTTATTATTATCCAGTGATTACAACCTGATTACAATCTGCAATCCCTTACAACTCGATACCATCGCAAGAAGCTACTAAAACATACGTCATTTTGAAATCCCTAACCCTAAGTTATTTTATACAAGCTTATTTTTCCACTTTAGGGTTAGAATCGGTTACAACATCTCAGCCAAAAAATAGCCAAAAAATGTCGGTGAGGAAAGGGGGAAAGTGTACAGTACTTCCCAGTAAAAGGAGAATCAATAAGTTGTCAAAGAGGGACAGTAAAGAAGAAGTTCACATATAGTAAAGAAGAAGATTGTTAGTGATAAAGGAATAGTCAAAGAGGGAGAATATAAACAAAATGATAGTGAAGCGTTACCATCATCAATTGAAAAATGAAGATTATTAGTGTTGCCATCAATGCCAAAGAGGGAGATTGTTACGATAACTGATGGTGATGATGATGAAGACCGACCAAGATCATAGGAATACAAAATAGTATAAAGGTTAGATCATTTATTGTGTTTTCATTGATGTCAAACAATAAATTTCTAATTTATATTATGTTTCCATATCATTTGGTTTATGGGATAGTGTGAATGAGTTAAGAAGATGAAGAAAATAGATGTTATGAAGTTGAAGAACTTAATTGGGCAACTAATACAGATCAGACAATGGTAAGGGTATGATGATATAATTTTTTTTCTACCTAACATATGATTATATCAATTTGGTAAAGTATGGTAATGAAGATTTGTCAAGTTGGCAAGCAAAAGAGTTTTGTCTACCGAATAGGAAAAGTCACTCGATAAAGGAGAAGGAACTAAGGACACCGAGCAAGAAAGCTTTAGGCACCGAGAAAATTTAACCAAAATTTAGAGTTATCCACTGAGAAAGGAACAAGAATTAAATACAAGGATTGGAATGAAATATAATGATTAGCTATGATGAGCTAGATGATACTGATGACAAGGAAAGTTGGTGAGATCTATGATCAGGAAAATTCATGATGATGATCTACGACTTAGATCTAAATGGTTAAAACAAAAGGAACAAGTTTCAAGAAAGGTCAAGTACCAAGGTGAAAAGAAAACATGTTACCAAGATCCAGATTCAAGGTATAATGAATTGGACGGTTAATATTGATCAAAGAAAAATGTAATAGATGAGATTAAGAAACAAAAATTGTCTATACAAAGGATAGATTTGTATGAGGAAATGGCTAGAAAATTGAAGAGTTGAAGAGTCACCGAATGAAGTAGTGAAGAAGGAACAAAGAGATCCGAGTCAGAAAGAAGGATCTGATGAAGTGTTGAAGCCAGTGGAAAGTGAAGAATTGAAGTGAAGATAGAAGAGCGCACAAAGGATCAGGTTATGCAAGGATAGTTGCAAATTTATAGGTCAATATATTTACTGTTGCTTATTAGCATTTGTAACAGAGAAATCTCTTAACAGAGTAGACTAAACCATCTTATTCTAAAACCCTTTCAAAAGGTAACATTCTAAAGAGTGTTCAAAGTTCTTTCACCAAGCCACTCCTAACAGAGTGAAGATCCTAACAGATATGAGGTAAATCCCTTGACCAGGTCACACATAATAGTGTGTATTGTAATCTTTAAGTGGATTGGCTCTTAACCAGGTGTACTTCAGAAGAGTATTTTCTTAGTGGGTGACAATTCTCATTGTGGTTTTTCCCAAAGCTGGGTTTCCACATTAAATACTGGTGTTACATGTGATGAATGGTTTATGTTATTGATTTACTGATTGTTTAATTGTATTTATTATTGTCGGTAAATAGTGAATTGTGTTTAACCGAGATGTCACTGAGTTAATCAAAGAAAATATTTTTAGGTATTTGGAATCAGGGATTGTTGATACACCCCGCTCTCTAGAATCCAACACACTATTCTCTATTAACTTCAAAAAAAAAATCCCAAGACCTTATCAAGAATAATGAATAACTAGGAAGAGAGTGGGCACCTTATCTAATCCCCCTCTCTGACCCAAAGAGGCATCTTGGGAAACCATTTACCATAACTAAAAACATGACAGTTTGATGTAGGTCTTTACTATGTTTACAATTCGGGATTTGATTCCAATTTTGAGAAGGAATTTGTATAAAAAATCCTATATAACTCTATTATAAACCTTGGAAATATCTAACTTTAAAATCATACTTGGGGTTTTGTTCTTTTCCATTGAGTGAATAACCTCGTGATTTATAATCACTGCATCAAGAACCTTTCGACTAGGTACAAACCCTATTTGGTTGTGGTTAATAATAGAATCCAAAAGAGGTTTGATCATGTTGACTAAGACTTTGGTAAATATCTTATAAAAATTATTACAATGACTAATTGGGTTAAAGTCTATAATATTCCTTGGTTTTGGGACTTTAGGAATAAGGATAATATAAGTATGATTCAGGGTCTTCAATAGTTTAATTGTCCTAAGGAAGTCTCTAGTAGCCATTGTGACATCATATTTGATTGTCTCAATGATCTTGGTAGAAGGTAGGTGGGAAATGTCAAGGCTAGGGGCCTTGTAGGCTCCCATGAAAAAGGTATCATTTTTTACGTCCTCGTTTCTTGGGTGAGAATATAATTTTTATCATCATGCATTACCAAAGTAGATAAGCATTGGATAAGCTTGTCTTCCACCACTCTCCATCTAAAATGAATTGAGGCCAGATCCCCAAGCTTAATGTCTTGTATAACATATTGATTAGAATCATCCATCAATCCCTGGATTGTATTCCTCTTCCTATGTTTGCAAGTAGATTTATGGAAAAAGTAGAATATATATCCCCCTCTTTTAGCCATTGAACACAAGAGTGCTGCTTCCAAAAAATATCTTCTCTAATTGTTATGTCTTTCCATCTAGATCTAAGAGTTTCCTTTTCTCTATAAATATTTAGTGACACGTCTCCCTTAGCCATCATCTCTGGGAATCCCTTGATTTTTTAGTGATGTCTTTATTTTGGTTGAATATGTCCCCAAAAATAGTCATATTCCAAGGACCAAGCATTTCTTTCATAGATTTTAGTTTTTGAGAGACCTTAAACATTGCATTCCATTGAAATAGAGTGTTCCACCATTTAAGAATATAATTTTTAAATTCAAGGTGATGATTCCACATAATTTCATACTTGAAAGGTATAGGTCCTTTGGGGAGGTTGTAATTCCATTGAAGGAGAAGAGGACAATAGTCAAACTTTGTAAGTGAAAGTTATTTAAGCGTTATATTGAACCCACCATCATAGCTAGAAAAAACAAGGAACTGATCATGTCTAACCTAAATAAGGTTATCTCCCTTCATATGTTTACTCCAAGTAAATATATAATTAGACAGATCAATATCCAATAACCCATTACTATTTAAAAATTCATCAAAGTTAGACACACTTTTAGAGTGGTCAATAATTCCACCCCTTTTCTTAGAAGGGAAAAGGGGAGTGTTAAAATACCTGTCATTTTCCAAAGGACTTGAGAACCATGCATGAGATTAGAGATCTCCCCCTAGACAACCTTCCTTTCAGACCAAGAATTAGGAGCATACAGGTTGACCAAATTCTAGGTAACATTACCAAAAATCATGGAAGTAGTCAAAAAATTTGGAGTACTTAATAACATACTCCCCTTGACTTTGATAGGATCCAACCTAGTAACAATCCCTCTCGACACCCCAAGAGATTCACTCATGCAAAAGGAAGCACCCAACCAAATGTGGTCAACTACAATCCTATAAGTATCCAATGTTATTTTAACCTCCTAAAGAAGAAAAACCTCAATTTTTTCATCCCAAATACACCCCTTCAAAACATATTATTTATAATGGTTGTTTAATTCCCTTACATTCCATGAGAAAACCCCCATTTTACACTTTTTAAGTTAACTAAAGGGTAATCGGCCTCCTATTGGCAATTTCCCTTGTATTTTATTTATACTTTGATAGTCTAGTTGAAGGTCTAAGAGAACCTTATCTTACAGTCATTGAATCTCCTTTTTTTGACTTGGTACTCTCTTTTAAGCCTCCACCTCTAGCATGCTTGGTGCAGTCTTAACTGGTGAGCTCCTTTACATGGAATCATGAAGCTTGTTCCCCTTTCATCAAATTCTATTTCCTTTTTTTGTGTTTCCTAAACAATAATTCTAATAGTAGTGTTCACCTTAGTAGGCGATATATGCTTACATGATGTTAAGCACGTTCCCCTGTCACTTGTCTCTTCATAGGGGGAAGTGGTCGTTGTTTCTAATCTTAGAGACTTAGCTCTCTGAGTAATCTTATGATAGGCTACTCCCCCCCGCCATCATTAAGGGAAGGGGACTCAACTTTTTTGTTCAAGGTGTTTCCCATTGTAGACCCATCTATTTGAACACTTGTATGGGGAGAGACCATATTGTCCATCTTAGGATTATTACCCTATGTCATATTAAAATCTTTAATTACGTACACAATTTTAGCACACTTCTAGTAGAAAATGACCACAATTTCATAAACCAAGGCCTAAGTAATATTGTCATGCTTAGACCACAAGACAATAAAGTTTGGGAGAGATTTTCTAATGTCCACATAAACACAAAATCTTGTGAATACTAAAATAAACGTTGTCCTCATGGTGTCGTTTGAGGTGATGAACTGACCAAAGGAGTCCCATATCCACTTAAATATAAGATCATCTCACATCTCTAACAGTAGACCAGGTATCCTGACCCACACCATTATCATCCTATTGAGATAGACTGGGTGAACCCACAATAGTGGGTTACACTTTTTTGCTTGAACAGACACTGAACTCTATATTTTGAAAAAAACTTTCAGATTCAGATGCATATTGTCGTTAAACAGTTTGAAATCAGAAGATGAAGTAAATTAGAGTCTTTTAAGATTTTCTGTCTAGATTCTAAATATATTTTTTATTTTTTACTTTTGAATTGATTTGAATGGTTTTTTCTTTCTCCCACAAAAATTGGTATGTTGCTAAAAATGTCATTTTCAAAGAGTTACATTGTTTTCATAGAGCATAACTTTTTTCTAAAATAGATATCAATGTGATTCTTTCAAATTTAGTTTTTTAACATCTATACAGAGGGCATGCAACTGGTTTGATGACATTATCACGGTTATTACATATTTTATTAACGTTTGAAGTTGACTAAATCATAATTTTGAGATAACGTGACTACATAGCTTATAAATTGTCGTGTATTTGTCTAATTTCATTTATTTTTTGATAGAAAGATAACTTCAATACCTAGGGCATAGATATTTTTTAGAATTATTTTTTCTCTCATTTACTTTTTTTCCGTAAGTGTCAAACATAGAGGTAGACATACGGTGAAATATGTATGTTTAGTAAAACTAAAAATACAAAGTCATAATAAACTTAATATATATTTTAACATTACAATCATTGGAAATATTTTTCTCAATAGTACCTTACTACATAGATAGGTTTGTCAAATGGATTCATTTGATCTACCAAAAGATAAAGTCGAAGTGATTTTTTGTTAGCATTTTGATATGTACAAAGGAGACTCCATTGTAGGTATGAATGAGGAGTATAGATGTTATATCAATATTTTTTTTTTTATCTAAGAGGCTTTGAGCTAACCACTTGTAATTAATTCTTTCAAATGGAACATCTCAAGGCTTGAATCATCATATTTTATTAAAAATGTGTTATTTCAGCAAAAATCAACATGTCTAAAAAAGTGTAACCCACTATTGTGGGGTCACCCATCTACTTCTAGGTCAAACTCAGGTTTCCACTTATACGTAGAAAGACGATGACTCCTGAAGAACCATGAGCCTGATAGAACAACTAGCATATATTCTTTAAATGTAACATGAAGGGGAATAAAATTTAAGGGGAAACCTTGGGTCATGTAAGAATGTGTTAGGTTCACCAATAAATTTAAGTAAAATATGTTCATTATATCTAGGCTAATGAGATAAATGTAATCAATAGGCAAACAATTGACCTGGATTAATTAGATTTGGGACAAACCACTTTAATAAATATAAGAATTAAAGGAAAGGGTTAGGTATTCTTAGCTCTAAAATGATTATCAAAGAATGGTGTTGAGCTTGAGAAAAATCAATTTGTCATTGTTAAATTACTAATGGACATTTTCTAACAACTATCCTAGGTTTTGTGTTATATGAGAAATCCTTTACAATTCATCTCCTAGCACTAGGAGCTCAATTCCAAGCATTAGAGATATGATATTTTCTACACAAGATCAATACAATAGAATAACTAGTGGCTAAGAAGATGTTCGCATTTATCTTCCAAAAAGTTGAACTTGCCAAGGTGGTGTTTAAGGATACCATTTAAAATATGCTAAACCAATAGATGAATGAGTTCTTCTAGGTGAAGCTTCTTAGGTTGGTTGAATTACTAGTAATGAGTGTAATTGAAGGCAATGTGTATAGACATGTAGATGACCTATATGACAATGATGTGGATCTAATTGTTTAGTGAGTTTTAAAATTGAAGTGTGTTCTTATTTTTGTCACATGTAATTGTGTGTTTAATTAAGCACAGATTGAATTCCCTTAAATGCAATGATAAAGAAGCATGTCGCTCAAGTGCAAGTTGAGGGAGTTTATAATGACTAGTAGACAAGGCGGGAAAGCCAAATTTTAAATTTGATAATTTGAATTTTAGGTGTATTCATTGGCATCTTGAAATTGAATTGGGTAGATTCTAAGTTGTTTAGAAATGAGGTTTACGACTAAAATGATGATTCTGAGATATGAAATGAGTGGTTGGAAGTAAGTTTAAATAAAGATGCAATAATGACAATTATATTGAAATAAATGTAAATAAAGATAGATAAACATGAATAGAAATCAAGCCATGAGCCAAACCACTTATCAATATCTTAGTATATTAAGACATTTCCCTCAAATAAACACAAAGTTGAATAGAATATGAAACAAATACCATTTTCATGATTAGAATATTTGTACTTCATTTTTAATTTTTTATTAATATGAACCCATTATTCAACCTCCTTTATTGAGTGATTTTTTAAAGAAAGAATTATCAACTAATCTTGATTGATGTTCCTTCCTCTCTGTCTGGTTGTGTTTGCTCAACACATTTGATGTTCCGTGTTTTGTGTTTGATTGCCTGCTAACTTTTATGATGGTCTGTAATCAAACCGTGATCAAACCATGTAACTTACTGCATCTGTTAAACTATTTCTTGTCAAAGCTTAATCCAATAAAAGAAAACTAATCATGATTATAAAAATGAATACTGACATTTGTATCCTCTATCCACTCTTTTCCATCTCTCACACAAGATTATTTTAAAGATCCATCATAATTATTTATCACTCATTGTGATTCCATGTCTACTCACAATATTTTATCCATGGCTTCGCGATTATTGAGATTCCATAATTTATAAGAATAATAAGAATAATCACACACCTTCCAAGAGAATATAAGAATAATCAGTACCTTCAAAGTTGGATTGCCCAACAAATTATTAACAAACATATTCTCATATACTTTAATGGAGAACATAATTCATCTGTTTAAGAATCGAATCATACATTCACATGTTTCTAAACCTCTGACTGCAGTCTGTGGACCTGTTTCAACTGTTATCATATATTCACAGAGTTATAATTGTTGGGTTTCCTATCTTCATCATAGGAATCAACAAGCATTTCAATTATGTGCAGTGTATCATTATGCCTGAAAATAAAGTCTATGCAAATGCCCTGTGAGTTTTAGCAGTTGATATCATTATAGTTGAACTATATATTTAATGTACAATGCTTCATAGTTCTGTGCATTGTTAATTCATGGACCACAAATTTCTTTAATAGTTCAGATTTGGTGATACCCATTAGGTTTTTTATATGTATATAATCATGGTATTTTGTAAATGGTGAATATATCATAGTATTTTATAAATAATTGTTGGATATTAATTTAATGTGTGTTTTTAAAAGATAAAAGTTTAAGTTTTAATTGTTTTAATTAAATAATAGAAAAAGTTTGTAGACATTGTAGTGGATTTAAGGAGAGGAGGATTATATCTGAAGTAATTTCTAGATATGAAAAATAGCAAAAAGTAGTGGTTAATGGCAACATGTCAACAGTGTGCCTTAAAATTAAGTGGGTCTAAACCTATAGTTAAGTGTCATAAATGAAATTGTAGTATAGAATATATCAAGACTGAATAATCTTAAGAAATGATTTATGATGAATTTTTTTAGGAAAGATGATTACCTTATCTTTCTCCTTCACAAGGAATTGAAAATGCCTAATTGGCTTTCAAAAAAATTAGGATCAAAATTTGAACATAGTTTTCTTAATGAGTATTGTAGTTGCATTTGGGGGGTTTAGTGACTTTGAGTGACCCTTAAGTTATTAAGAGGAAAGTGTTAACTAGTAATAAGTGTTATTTAACTATTTTATTCTTGAATAAAGATGATAACTCTCAATAGATTCTTTTGAATATTTATGGGATGGATGATAAATATGGTAGAAAGATCTTGTGAAGGGAGTTAATTGATTTTATAATTTCTTGTAAGATTATTTTCTTGTGATTTTCTTAGAGACTTTAATAACCCTTTTTTCCATTTTCATAAGAAAGGTGGTATCTAGAATTTCTTTGATAGTATGGAAGTTTTGGCAAGCTTCATTTCTTAGTATCATCTTATGGATGTTGAATTAAGAGGAACCAAGTATACATAGTCAAATAATGAATGAGGCTAACCTCATTTAGGTAAGAGTTGTTAGATTACTAGTCTTCATTGATTTGTATATATCATTTAATTATTATTTTTCTTCCCTTCAAAGGATTGGATCTAACCATGACACTCTCTTACTAGATTTGGTTAAAGAGAACAAGGTAAAAATCCTTTTAGATATGAAAATATATCATTGCATCATTCTAACTTAGATGCAAAAGTTAAATAAAGGAAGAAGATTGTTGTCCAAGGATCAACTATGTAGAAACTTCTCAAAAACTTAAGAATGTCAAGTTTAATTTTTTTTTTTTTAAATAGAAAGAAAAATCCTTTGGAAATATTTATTTTCAAAAGAAGGAAATCAAAGGAGAACTTGAGAATATATAGAAAAAGATCCAAGTTTATGGAGCAAATCAAGTCTTTCATTAGAGAAATTATTATTATTAGTAACCACCACTCTTCTTGGTGTACTATCCTAAATAGTTAGCATCTATCTAATCAGACGATCATTTTAGCCCTATTTTAGTATGTGTGGGTTCCCACATTGATTTTATGTTCTCCTAATTTTCATCGGACTTTTAATTTAATATTATAAGTTTTATGCTAATTCAATTTCTTCAAAACTCAAGGTAAGCCCTTATTGCTAAGTGTGCTCCTTTATTATTTTTCTTCTTCAACCATTTATTGGACTACATAGGCCTATTGGAAGACTTCTGAAATATTATGCATATATGTGTTCGCATTAATGGTTTTTCATTAATGTCAACATATTTCTATTGTTTGAGATAGTGTTCTTGAGATGTTTAATGAGATGATTGGTTTGGTGTAGCTATTGTGTTGAAGATCAAAATCTATGGATGTGACAGTTGTGTTGAGGGATCTCTATAGTTGATTCATGCCAACTTACACAGATTCGCATGGTGATTTTAGTGAGTTATTGGTTTTTGTACTAAGACTGGTATTTTTGGATGTTCAGTGGTGACAGTGTTTCAGTATTTAGTTTGGTGAGGTTTGACATTGCAATATTTTGGTATGTGGACCTATTTTCCATGTTTGGGACATTGATGTGTGTCCTCAAATCAATTGGTTCATGATTTGGAAGTTCGCAAGAAATTCTCTTGATTGACAGAGGTTACTATTGTGTTATTGAGGTTCAATTCAAAGATGTTAATGATTTTGGAGATTAGAGTTGATATGGATGTTCATGTGGTTATTCATGGTGCTTATAGACGTTTCTAGATTGTGGTCCTATTATGTTGTTGTTTTGCATTGATCAAGGTGATCACATTTGGTAATGTTTTGTTGGTGAGTTCAAATTCATTTTGTTATTGGCCAACTTGACATTGAAGTGTGTTATGAATGTTTGAGGCTTGATTTATGGATGCTTAGCATGTTCGAGGATGATGATTTGGGACCATTCTATATCTTAGCCAACATTCATTAGTTTGCATTAATATTGTATCATGTATTATTATAATTTTGTAATTGAGGTGGTGAGAGTTTAGTTGACCTTGTCTATTTGTTCAAGGTTGATGAATTGTATAAATGTATGATGCCAATGCTTCTGAAATTATTTGTGTGCACAATTAGTTCTAGAAGCATTGGAATCATATTCATGGATTGTGAAAATTTGATAGATCTTATTGTATAGATATAATTATATCCTTTTGTGGATTGTGTGAGTGTATGTGCAAGAGTGGATGAGAAGATGTATGAGTGGAATATGCAATTGAGGCAGAGATCTAATTGTAATCTATACTTCATTGGAACTGATCCAGGCATGTTGAAGATACTATTATCTAGTTCATGATTTTTGGATTGTTGTCCATTGTGGATTGTAGTCCATGTATTTATTGTAAGGCAATGATCCTTCTTCAAGGTTGTAGCCCTTATTGTATTTGAGTGGTGAGATCTATGAAGTGTGTCTGAATGTAAGTGTATTCCTATTGTAATACCGTTAACAAGGTATAGTGATTTTAATAGAGTACATCATCTTGTGGGTTTCATCCCCATCATGGTTTTTCCCCTAATAGGGTTTTGTACTCAAAACATCTTGGTGTTATGTGTTTTTGATGTGCTATGGATATTTGGTTGCATGATTAATTATCAGATATGAGGTTTAAGGTTTAAGTTGGTTAAAATTTGAAGTGTTTGGACACAATTGATTTAGCCCCCTCCCTCCTCTCAATTGCATTCTTCCTTGTTTTCATCAATTGGTATCAGAGCTAGTTCCTCTTTAAGAATCTTTATTGCTTGAGGAGATCTAGGATAGTAGATTTTAAGGACAATATGAGATTTGATGGCACTAAATATTTTGTATGGAAAGGTTGCATGAAGACACACTTGATATGTATTGGATAAGACTATTGGGAGATTACTAAGAAATCATATGCCCCTTCTACGAATCTTTCTACTGCTAGTGTTCATAAGAAGAAGAAATTTGAATACAACATTAGAGCTAAGGAAGCATTGTTGAGTGCCCTATCTGATTCAAAGTATACAAATGTTATGGAATTGGAGACTACACATGAGATTTGGACAAAGTTAGAGACCTTGCATGAAGGTGATTCCTTTGTGAAGCAAGCTAAATTGTAGAGTTTGAAGGGAAAAAATGAATCATTGAAGATGAGAGAAGATGAGAGCATTTCCTCTTATATACAAAAGATTAATGAATTTTTTTGTAGTATTATATGTGCTAGTGGAATATTGGAGGAAAAAAAGATTGTTTCTAAGGTGCTTAGATCCTTTCCTCCTGCTTATAGACACAAGGTTACTGCTATTGAAGAGATCTGAAAAGTGAAAAATGTGACAATAGATATGGTGTTTGGTAAGTTATATTCTTTTAAGATGAGTGAATTTGGTAATGAACTTCCTAAAGTTTAATCTGCATTCAAAGCTACTATTTCTAAGGATAAGCAGAGATATGATCTGGGAGAAATATCTTATAGGAATACATATAGATATGTAAAGGATTGTGAAGAGATTTAATAATAATAGAGAAATTTTAAAGAAATTGAAGCTCTTATTGCTAAGAGATTGCCTAAAGGAGTTGGTAAGTATGTAGGGAACTTACCTCTTAAATTTTTTTCTTGCAATAAGATTGGTCATTTTTCTTCAAGGTGTCCTGAAAGAGTTCCAAAGCATAAGCCTAGGAAATTCCAATTTAGATATTAGAAGAAATGTTATTATGCTACTAATGAAGGTGTGATTGATGATGAATTTGAGAAAGGTGATAAAAGTGACGATGAATGGGTATGTATTGCTATTAAGGAAGAATACCCAATCCCTAATGAGACTACTACTTGCATGAATATGGAAATATCTTTTGATGCACACGCTGAGGAGAAAGATGAATGGGTAATTGACAACAAATGTTCACATCATATGACTGGAGATAAGAACATGTTTGTGAAGTTGGAAAGGTATGATGGTGGTGTTGTGAGATTTGGTGATGACACTCCTTGTCTGATCCATGGCAAAGGCTCCATTACTCTTGATGGTAAGAATAATATTGATGATGTTTTATATGTTGAAGGTCTAAAGCATAATCTCTCGAGTGTTGGAGAACTAGTTGATAAAAGTTAAGATATGCAATTCAAGAATGACAAATGTAGAGTCTTGGGAAGTACGAGTGTTGAGAGTGCATTGGGTATAGACCAAAGGTAATTTTTTCATTTGAATAGTGTTGAGAATAGATGTATGAATGCTCAAGTTGATGATAGTTGTTATGGCATAAGAGGATGTGTCATGTGAACTTTGGTAACACTGTGGAGATAAGTTCTACTAGATTTGTGAGAGATATAACTAAATTATTTAAGCTTGATATTGATATGTGTAAGGAATGTTAGTTGGGTAAGTTTACTAGATCTACTTTCAAGAGAAAAATTAATCTTCAAATGGATTGTTAGACCTTATTCATACTAATTTATGTGGTCCTGCTAGAACTAGAAGTTATTGTGGAGATAGAGATTTCATATTATTCATTGATGACTATTCAAGGATAATGTGGGTTACATTTTTTAAGGATAAGTCTAAAGCTTTTGAAAAATTCAAGACCTTTAAGGCTATGGTTGATATTGAGATAGGTTTGAAGCTAAAAAGTTTGATATTTGACAGAGGTGGTGAATTTACATCTGGAAAATTTAATGCATTTTGTGAAGAATGTGGGATAAAGAGATAGATGTATGCATCATAGACACCACATCATAATAGTATTGGAGAGAGAAGAAATAGAAATAGTTTGGACACTACAAGAATGATGATGATTGAAGGAAATGTTTCACATGTTTATTGGAGAGAATTTGTGAGCACTATAGTTTATACATTGAACCAAGCACTAATCAAGCATGGTATTGGTAAGATCCCTTATGAGCTTTTCTATGGTCATGTTCTTATAGTGAAATATTTCAGAATCGTTGGAAGAAAATTTTATATCAAAAGAGATGACGATTTAGGGAAATTAGATCCTAGATATGATGGAGGTATCTTTCTTGTTTATTCTACAAAGAGAAAAGAATATAAATGTCACAATAAAAGGTTGAGAAAGATAGTTGAGAGTGAAAATGTCAAAATGGATGAAATCAATCAGATACAAGATAGATTCAGTAGATATAAGTCAGATGATGAGGATGACAGTACAAATTAGGAACAACAAAGTCAACATCAGAATCAAATTGTTGCATGGAATCAAGATGAAGTCATAGTAGATGATGAATAAGTAGAGACATAAGTGTTGAATAGGCCAAATGAATGAGAGGGGAGGGTGAATCGGTTATTCCCACACAACTTATAAAATGTTTCTTTTTTCAATTAAATCATAAACAAATGTACTAAAAACTTTATATTTGTTACTTATGCACATCATACATTCACATAAAATGTAAGCATTAAGAACACTGAAACACTAACATAGAGACCACCAAGATTTGTGTGCAAACCCAAAATGAGAAAAACCATGGAGAAGATAATTCTGATGAAATGTAAAACACATGTTATGGAGACATCGGTATGGTGATTTTTACAAAGTTTTACTGTTGATACTACTTATTGGAGGTACAATAACTCTCACTACCAAAATATAAAGGCTCACTTCCAATAGGGTGTTGGCATTATGATGGATTGCAGAGTTTGATGTTTTGGAGTTTGCCATTGATGGCAACTCTATCATTCTATCAGATTATACTAAGTGTTTTTCCTAGTGAATAGGAAGACAATATCAGAGAATGTTCTAAGTAGCGATCAAGTTAAAGGAAACTTTTGGAGATGTGATCGTTCCTAGTGGTTTTCCAAGGTTAGAGAAGTACAACCCTACAACCAGAACTATTAACTCAATGTTTTGGGTGAGTTAGCATTTTGGTGATGTGTTTAGTGTGAAAAGGTTGTGTTATTGATTGGTTCATTTTGACTACATGATCAAGGTGGTTGATTTATGGGCTAACATGTCTATATTTTTTGGCTAATATATTTTGTGCTGACATGGTAGGTATGATTGGTGTGGTTTTCTATAAGTTTGTTCAATTTGATGGGCCAACTTGTAAAAAATTTACTAAGTCTTAGCCAACTTAAGAACATTTATGTAGAGGTGGGAATGGTGGACTTTATCTGCAAGTTTGAGGGACTACAATGAGGTTCTTCACACAAGACCAGCTAGGCCTTCTCAAGGATCATCCTCTTTGATCCAATGTCAACTTCACCTAATCAGAGTGGACAACCAATTTTTGATGCCACCACCCTCTCTACACCTTTGGAAAAAAATTCATGTCCCTCTTCTAATCCTTATAGTCATCCAAGAAATTTATTCAACTCTCAAAACCCAAACTAGTCACTAAACTAGGTTCATCCTCCTAGTAGCCCTGCCAAACCAGTTTTATGAGTTTTACACCAAACTTCCCCAAAAAACAAGGGAGAAAAATGGCATATCCAGATACCCTTTTAGGAGTTACATAACATATCCCAAAACCAACTACAACTTATTTGGACCATCTACCCAAACAATAACTGGTGCTATGCCTATTAGCCCTCAATTAGGCCTCTCATTGCAAAGAAAGTGTCAATTTCATACATACCCAAACTTCCTCAACCCTAAATAGAGTTTACAAATTATCCTAACCCAAGGATTTTCTACTTTGCAAGATGATCCAACAAGTCTTACTACCCAAACATCAAAACCCTCCTTTTAAGGCCTTCACACCTAGGGGTTTCTCAAAGTGACCCCTCCAATAACTTACCAACCAAACTACTAGTTTAAAATCCATGGATTCAACATATTATGACACTCTATGTGATAAAACATGGTCCTCATGTGGACAAAATGTTCAGACCTTGACTGGTCCAAGGGCAAGTGACCCTTCAATCAACACTTCACCACCATACTGTGGTCTCTCCTCCTCAATGTTCCATATCCATATATCAAATACTACTATACAAGGATAAAATACATTATTTGACCCCTCCACCATTCACCTAAGCCTCAAAGGTGGGAGATTCAATCCATTTAAGGAGACTTCAATCCCAAATTGTTGATTGCAAACCAATCTGCCTGGGAACAGTCAAGACACAAGTTATTTCCTCTAACTCAAATGCAATTAAAAAAACTTAAAAAATGGCATGCACATGTAGCTAAATGACAAAAAAATCTCCTTACACCATTATCAGATCCAAACACGTTTCACCAAAGCATTTAAAAGTCCTTCTATAGGGATTGTACCCACGGGACAAAGAATGACAGTTTTCAAGAATAATTAACCTTCATTGATTCAAAGCCATTTTTATTGGCTTCCTTACACAAATATCTACACACATTTTTTCCATTCACGTGGATAGTTCATTAATAGATCCCCCCTACACTCTAAGGACTGACAACCATCAAATAACTAACCTCAAACTGCCCAATAACAGTCTAAAACTGACTGTCATGATACAAAATGGTAAAATGTTGTTGTGAAGTTGACAACCAAGTTGTCAACTTGACAAAATGATGTCTTATGCCTCCTCTAGGACATTTAAAATGTTTATTATCAACCTTATAACCCTATTCTAACCCCATAGCCTTTACATGAGCCTTCTAGGCCAGATATTGCATATAAATGCAATTTTACATCTTTTGCACCTTCAGTTCTTTTACATGTTTTTAATGGCTCAAAATGGCCATATTACATTCATTTGGACCTTTATAGGTCATTATCCCAATGTAAATAACCTAGGATCAACCTAATCACCCCTAGTGATGCCTAGGTATACTTAGCCCTTACAAAAGCCATGTATGGCTTGCATGTTTGATCCTTTATAAAGGATTCTCAATCATTACAAATAACATTTCAATGCCATCAAATGACCAAATATGGTCTCGTTACAATAAAATAACCCAAGTTGGTTATGCTTGTCATTCCATTCCTGGTGTACTTCCATGGCTTTTCCCTTGACCTTGGTGCTCCTACACCATACTCTTCAACTTGAAAATTTTCCAAGTCCTCTTGGAAAGCCTACAAACATAAACATGTCAATAAAAACAATTTGATCTTCACTCTTGGTTTGAAAAGATCAACACCAAGGATCCATGCCATCCTTGCATAGTGTTTCTCCATAATGCAACCTTCCATCCTCCTTTTCAATTTTCCTCCCATGGGAAAAATATAGACCACATTCTCATCATCCTTCTTCATTTCATCCTTAATCTCATTCCATGAGACCATTGTTGCTCCTTTTAATTCTCCTTTGTCCTCAAACCTTGAGTCTCTTCTTGTAGATACCAATCCATCTAGGATCTTATGCCTCTCCTCTAGGCATTTCACATCTTCACCAGTATCCATGGTTACTTTCTCAGCCTCACCAATGACCCCACATTCAAGTCCTTCCTCACCTACTGTCTGCACTTGTTGATCTTCATCATGCCCTTCACCTAGACCTATCAATAACTCACAAGTCATTTTGGTTGCCCCTGTAACCATGCTATCCTATTGCTCATCATATTATTTCATCATCAAAGGATACAACACTACCCCAACCTGAAAATTTTCATCACATTCAAGCCTCTCAAGACTTGATTCCATGTTGCATTCATCAACAACCTCCTCTAATTTCTCTAAATCAGATTTAGGAACCTTCTTGCCACAAGGTTCATCCACATCCTTAAATGCTATTTGTTTCACTTCTTCCTCTTCATCATCCATTTCTTGTTCAAGGAGTGAGGCTATCCACTCCCACTTCTTCTGACTCTTACCCAAATCTTCTTTAAGACTTTTCCAACTCTCTTCTTCTTGCTTCCTCTTGGCTTCTTCTCTTTTCTTCTTTGCTTGGTCTATTCTTCTCCGTTCATCCATGTACCCCTTGAAAGTTTTGTACAACTCTCTCTTAGGCTTATTTAGGTACATATTTAAACTCTTAAAGAATCCTTTTCACACCTTCAATACACCTTTCAACTCTGGAACACACAAGGAGGGAAATGGGCACTCCAAGGCTTCAACAAAGGAACCAATGTACAAGTGACCTCAAAAGACTTCTTCTTCCTTACATCCTAGTATGCTCCTAAGCTCTGATACCACTTTGATGTAGAGGTGTTAATGGTGAACTTGATCTGCAATTTTGAGGGACTACAATGAGGTTCTTCACACAAGACCAACTAGGCCTTCTCAAGGATCGTCCTCTTTGATCCAATGCCAACTTCACCTAATTAGAGTGCATAACTGATTTATGATGCCACCAACCTCTCTTCACCTTTGGAAACAAATTGATGTCCCTCTTCTAATCCTTATAGTCATCCAATAAATTTCTTCAACTCTCAAAACCCAAACCAGTCACTAAACTAGGTCCATCCTCCTAGTAGCCCTACCAGACCAATTTTCTAAGTTTTACACCAAACTTACCCAAAACACAAGATAAAAAAGGTCATATCTAGATACCCTTTTTGGAGTTACATGACATATTCCAAAACCAACTACAACTTCTTTGGACCATCTACCCAAACAATAATTGGTGCTTTGCCTATTAGCCCTCCATTAGGCCTCTCATTACAAAGCAAGTGTCAATTCCATATACACCCAAACTTCCTCAACCCTAAAAAGAGTTTACAAATGATCCTAACCCAAGTATTTTCTACTTTGAAAGATGATCCAACAAGTCTTACTACCCAAACATCAAAACCCTCCTTTTAAGGCCTTCACACCTAGGGCTTTCTCAAAGTGACCCCTCCAATCACTTCCCAACCAAACTAATCACTCAAACACCATGGCTTAAACATATTATGACACTTTATGCCATAAAACATGGTCCTCATGTGGAAAAAATGTTTAGACCTTGACTAGTCTAAGGGTAAGTGACCCTTCGATCAACACTTCACCACCATATTGTGGTCTCTCCTCCTCAATGCTCCATATCCCTGCATCAAATACTAATATACAAGGATAAAATACATTATTTTACCCCTCACACTATCCACCTCAGCCTCAAGGGTGGGAGATTCAATCCATTTAAGGAGACTTCAATCCTAAATTATTGATTGCAAACCAATCTGCCTGGAAACAGTCAAAACACAAGTTGTTCACTCTAACTCAAATTCAATTAAAACACTTCAACAATGACATGTACATGTAACTAAAACAAAAAAATCCCCTTACACCATTATCAGATCCAAACATGTTTCACCAAAGCATTTAAAAGCCTTGTTATAGGGACTATACCCACGGGAGAAAGAATGATAGTTTTCAAGAATAATTAACTTCCATTGATTCAAAGTCATTTTTATTGGCTTCCTTACATAAATATTTGCACTCATTTTTTCCATTCACGTGGATCTTTCATTAATAGATCCCCACTACACTCTAAGGACCAACAAGCGTCAAATAACTAACCTCAAACTGCCCAATAACAATCTAAAATCGACTATCATGATACAAAATGGTAAAATGTTGTTGTCAAGTTGACAACCAAGTTGTCAACTCGACAACATGATGTCTTATGCCTCTCTTGGGACATTTAAAAGGTTTATTATCAACCTTTTAACCCTATTCTAAGCCCATAGCCCTTACATGAGCCTTCTAGGCCAGATTTTGCATATAAATGCAATTTTACATCTTTTGCACCTTGAGTGCTTTTACATGTTTTTAATGGCTCAAAACGGCCATATTACATTCATTTAGACATTTATAGGTCATTATCCCAATGAAAATAACCTAGGATCAATCTAATCACCCTTAGTGACCCCTAGGTATACTTAGCCCTTACAAATGTCATTTATGGCTTACATGTTTGATCCTTAACAAAGGATTCTCAATCATTACGAATAACATTTAAATGCCATCAAATGACCAAATATGGTCTCATTACAATCAAATAACCCAATTTGTTTATGCTTTTCCTTCCATTCCTGGTGTACTTCCATGGCTTTGCCCTCGACCTTGGTGCTCCTGCACCAAACATCAGTATAAAGGTGGACTAAATCATTTAATTGAGGGTTGTGATCATGAATTTGGGTGTTGTGATCAGAGATAGAGGCAGTGCAGTGTGACAACATTCAGAGATTACAAAGGATCTAATTAAGCAAAGGAGTTTCTATTTCCAGATCAAGTTATTGTTGTTTCCTAATTTTTGCAGCAAATTAAATCCTTTAATAGCGTGGAATTTAATAGGTCTTATTTTTAAATCCTTTAACAGGGTGACTTCTTAATTGGAGTTTTAAATCCTCTAGCGAGGTAGATCTTAGTAAGTCTTTTTGTACTTCTAACAAGGTACTAGTCACTTCTAACCGGGTGAACCCCTAACCTAGTATTGTAAGCTCCTAATAGGAAAAATCTTATTACTGTAGTTGAAGATATTCATGGGTATCATCCCCATCATGGTTTTCACCCTCTAACAAGGGTTTCCACGATAAATTTTTTGGTGTTATGTTTTATTCTTTGTGGATGATTAATTTTTTTTTACTTCTATTGCATGTTTGATTGTATGGAAGTTGTTTAAAAGCATAATCAATTTATTGGTTGAATTAGTTCATCTCTTTTCTACACTGATTTACCCCCCCCCCCCAATGTCTTCTATATCTAACCATTAGTATTAGAGAGAAGCTTCCTTGAAGAATACTAACAACTTGGGAGATATCCTTGATGAAGACATGGAATCCTATAGAAGATAACTTGTAGAGGATGAAGACATGATTGAGAAACTCAAAGATCAGTTGAATAAATCTAGGACTAAAAGACAAGAACTGGTTCAAGAACTGAATGATCGTCAAGACCTAATTTGTCAAATAGCTCCTTAGGAATACTTCCTTCAAGTTCAATTAAGTTCTTCTTGAAAGCCAACATGTACCTAATCATCATTTCTTCTATGTTGACCTTATCTTTTTCATTATATCTTTCATAATATCTGTCAACTGAAACTAACTTACCTTCACCAACTTTTATTTTCTCTAGAATGGGAAGGTCTGGCTTCCACTTGTTTTTTGGTTTATCTTCTTCCTTCTTTTGTTCTACCTCCTCCTCCTTCTTCTTCTTCTTTTCTTCTTCTTTCATCTTATCTTCATCTCCCTTCTTCCTCTGCAAATTTTGTTTTGGAGATGATTCACTTTCTTTCCTCTTCTATTGTGGTTTGGTGGCCTTTGCCTTAGGTCTCAACCTTACTGAATTGGGTGATTCCTTATTCATTATTGTTGTTGCTTCTTTCCTTTGTGATGTTCTCCTAGAGGGTGTAGGAGAGGATTATTCAACTGTGACCACTGGAATAGGTGAGGTAGAGGTTTTTCCTTCTCAAGTTTAGTTTTTTTTCCAGAAGTATCAGTCGCAGTCTTTAACTCATTCATCTTCTTCCTTAATTTTTCCATCTCTTCCTTGTTTATGCCTTGTTCTCCAACTAGTTTATCAACAAAGGTTTCAACTTTCTTTTCTCTTTTCCTCTTTTTGAGCTCTTCTTGTACATATTGGGATTTCTCAAATTATATTCCCCGTCTTTCTACATTGGGGTCCCTGGGTGCTACAAGCATATGTTCAAAATTAATTGTCAAGAGGTTCTTATCAAACCTCATATCCCATAGGTGTACTCCAAATGGTCCTAGGCTCTACAGCCTCAAATAAAGTGTTATATGTCTCAACCATAAAGAAAATGGTATCCTTATACTTCTCTACAAGTGTTCTAGGGATTATTTCCCTCTCGTTCATCTGCCTTTGAAATCCCTTGAATATTCCTGAAAGGTTGTTATACCTCTTTATTTCATCTTGTTTTCAGTATGCTTCATTGATCTACTTCATTGTTGATACATTTATCTTCCATAGGTATAATCCAGGAAACTTTTGTGTTATATGAAAGAAAATGTAAAGGATTAATGATCCAAATTTGAATGAGGTAGATGTTTTGTTCCTCTTTATCGCTCTAATGTTTTCCATCAACTGTTGCTCAATATCTCACATATGTCATATTGTTCACCTTATTTAACAATTTGATATGCCATATCAATAAAACCTACAGAGACTAAGTTTATTTTGTTTCTATACTATATTTTTTAACCAAGAATCATAGAAATGACTCTTACATCCTTCTGTAATACATCCATGACTATCATTTCTCTCCTATTCCATTTGTATCTAGTTAGGGTTTCTACCTTCTTCTTGGTATTCTTCACGAAGATTAACAACTTAACTCCACTAGGTAACCATGTTATTGCATGAATCAAATCCTTAGTGATCACTATAGGGTTTCCTCCCAACCAAAATAATTGGTCGTGAAATTTCTCAACACAATCTTAATCCACTCTTCTTCTTGAAACTTGAAGTGTTTTATGTAGTTCAATATGTTTAGGTTTTCCAAATGGGTGAATTTAAGTTTTATCTTCTCATCATCATCAATCATATCCTTTATTTCATAAAATATCTCCAGTGAGCCTATGTTCCATACTTACAATGGATGTAAGCCCTAATATCCTCTACGTGAAGAACTTCGTGTGGAATGTGCGAGAATGCACCCACAGGGTCATCCTCCATAGACTTATACGGATGTTTCTTGAATTCATACATGTTCCTATCCTTGGTATCATATAGCTAAGATGCATCCATATCTATGTGTTTAGAAGAACAAAAGATCATAAAGAGATTTTACAAATACCTTGTATGCAACCGGTGAAATCTAGGTTTTTCCTTCAATATTAACGAACAAGCTCACAAGAACTTCACAAATATAGCTCTAAAGCTTAGTTCTCTACTACTCTTGATCGAAATGGTGCTAAAAACTTCTAAGTATAACAACTTATATTTCATAATGCACAAAACCCTATGCAACCATAAAGATGATAACTTCCAGGTAATCATCCAATCACTTGCGAGCACAGATCTAGCAACATAGATCCATGCAATGATAACTGAAATCACTAAATGTCCATACACAACTCCACACGAGCTCACATGGCTCCATTCTACATTCTAGAGATGATATGAGATACTAGTGTTATATTCCAATGCTCCCCCTAAGGCCTTGCATGGCCCTTAATGTTGATGAAGAGGCATTAACCTCATGTGAAGATCTAGTAGGGTCTGTTGAGTCTTCCTAATTGCTCATTGTTCCTTTGTTTGGCTCATTATTGTTTTCCTTTAGGTCACTACTCTTGACCCACTTTTCTTTGTATTGTTCCTTCATTTCTTCAAAGGTTTTCTCATCTTTACTAAGTTCCCTTTTCCTTGCCAAGGTTTTGAATGTCCTTTTTACTGGTCCATTGAATCTGCAATACTTCACAATGTGTCCATGATTGTTGTACTTGTAACATGTAATTTTTATTTTAGTCTAAGTTGACTGTAATCAATCTGCAATTTACAAAATCTTGTGTTGTGTTCGAAGTTATTGCACTTGTAACAGACAATCCTCTTAGGTTTTTCATTAGGTCTCTTTGCATCTTGCTCACTTTCCTCAAGTTTTTTCGCATCAGATTGGATGACTTGTTTCTCATATGTTTTCACAGTTTCTTATGGCTTACAGGTTACCTCTTCTTTCTCAACATTCTTTTTCAAATTAGAGTAACTTGGCCTTATGGATCTCATGTCTAGTTTTCTACAATCCTTCACCTTATGACCATAATTAAAGAAATCAAAGCAATAACCAAAAAAGGGTTTATTACTACTTGTACCTTTACAATTTTTCTCCATGTGTCCTTCCTAATTGCATTCATGGCACTTGACATTTGAGGGTTTGGTTTGTTTCTACTTAGATCATTCAGCTTTGGATCCATCTTTCTTAGGTGATTCGACATTGATGATTGCATGATCCTTATTATAAGATATGTCTTCCACAAATCCAACTCTAGTTTTATCTTCAACTAGTTTCTACATGTTAGACTGTTCATCAATCTTCAAATTGTTCTGATGAAGTTCCTTAATGTGGTCCTTTGCTTCTTCAAGTTCACAAGTCACCAAGATATTCATGTATTTCTCAATCTTTTGATATTTATCTTTCATTTCTTTCAACTGCAATTCAATTTTTTTTGCCTTTGTCTTCATTGATTGTAACTCATCTTTCATTTTCCTGATTTTAAACTTGTTCTGAATCGGATTTCTCTTTGTTTGGTTCACCTTGAATTTTGACAAATTCTTCCCTTAAAATTCTTGCATGATTCAACTACTCCTTCAATTTCTTGATGAAACATTTTACCTCTCTTAACTTGAATTTCAGATCTGCATTATCTACATTATCCTGATCAAGGTCTTCCAATGTTGCTTCATAGTTCTTCTTTAAACTACTAAAATCCTTCTGGATCTCCCTTAAGTTGTTAGGCTTTTCTTCCAAGGGCTTGATGCTCTGGTACCAATTGTTAGGCTTAAGTGATACAGAGAGGGGGGTGAATCAGTATCACAACAGTTTATATTCTTTTTTAACCAATTAACAAATAAAGAATTTAATCCAATAATATGCACTATAATATATTGAGACCCTATTAGGATTCCTATCCATGTTAGGAGATGAGTATTACAATAGGCAAGTCCTTGTTAGAGGAGTGGTAAACATTGTTAGGGATATACAAAAGTTGTGCACACTGCACTTACAAAAATGGACTTCTTGTCTAGTATTACAAAAGATAGTACAATAAATACATGATAACTTCACCTCTTCTTATCATGCAATCTCTTTTCTCACTCTCTTCTCAGTTTTTACTTCGCTAATCATGTCTGCATCCTCGTTATATTTTTATAAATACAAAATATCATCATATACTTATACCTGGTTAAGAGTATAATCCCTGGGGTTGGCCTTCTATCATATCCTTAGACATTTAAAAAATACAACTTACATTGTGAGACTTTTCCCATGTTACAATGTCATTGGGCCCTAATCAAATACAAAACATCATAACATAAGCCGGCCAAAACTTATACTTCTTCACTTGCCCTATTGCATTGTTTCATGCCTTCACATGCACTCATAGAGATGTATCTCTTTCATCTCACATCCAAAAAACTTTCGATATTGCCTGAGTGTCCTCCATATATTTGTCTACCCAAATATAACTTTGTGTAGCTTAACTCTCTTTGTACCATGTTCGCTGACCAAAATAATGAGACTATCTACCAGGAACTGAATGTGGACTTAGGCATTTTTCACATGATTGATTACCAAAATAGTATCAGGATGCCTTGCGATGATCTAAGGGATAAGTGTTGCCAATAATGACAACATCCATGTTCACATATGTTAGTCACTTGCCAAGAGGTACTAGTCACTTCTAACTAGGTGAACCCCTAATTGAGTATTGTAAGCTCCTAATAGGGAAAATATTTTTACTACAATTGAAGATATTTGTGGGTATCATCTCCATCATGGTTTTCACCCTCTAACAAGGGTTTCCATGATTAAATTTATGGTGTTATGTGTTATGCTTTTTGGATGATTAAATTTGTTTTACTTCTATTGCATGTGATTATATGGAAGTTGTTTAAAAGTATAATTAGTTTATTAGTTGAATTAGTTCATTTCTTGTCTACACTTATTCACCCCCCCCCCCCTCTCAATGTCTTCTATATCTAACCTAGGGCTCATTGACAACACAATAAGGCTCACTGTTGATACATAGGAGCTCATTGCCAATAAGGCTTATTACTAAAGTATTTGAAATAAAATTAAATCCACCACTGAGATCACTTTCACACCAATCTACCACATACCTGATCAACAACAAGTAGATATCTAGAAACATATTTTTAATCACATCGCATACCTCCTTTTTGTTATTCTGAATTGGCCCATATATATTTATCAAAATAAACTTAATTTATTGTTGATACTCCCTATTCTACCGCTCTTCCAATTATTATTCCTTATTAAGTTTTGGTATGTAATCTTCCTTGGGTCCCATACCAATCACAAACCTCTTGAAGCTCCCTTTGTCTCCACCATATATAGCTTCCATATTCCTATTCTTTTTTTGAAAGTCTCTATTTCTTCATCATTGTATTTGGTTTCTTGTGATAATATAATTTCTACATTAGATGTAAATAGGCAGTGTTTGATTATGCACTGCTTGTTATGGGCATTCATGCCCCTAACATTCCAAGTAGTATCTTCATGAGTCCTTTGGAAGGAACTTCCCCTTCCCTACATTCAATAAAGATGTGATCTTGGTTTGATCACCAACAACTGCATCTTTTTCTTTTAGTTTAACCATGGACTTTCTACCTCTTTTCTTTGATGTTTTGGCACATTCAGAGGTCATTTTACCTTGGTGAGTATATGCAATCCCCAATTTGACGCCCTATATTTCCTTCTCTTCTATTGGAGATATCATATTATCTCCCTCATCCTCATTTACTGCATCTTCATCATCTATCATGTCTAGTATTTTTTCAACTAGTAGTTATTTTTCCACAACACCGTCTTCTAATTCTTCCCCTTGGTCATGTGTTATCCCCATTAAATCATAAATTGCTTCCAATTCAAGGGGACCTCAAGATTTTCTAACAAATCTAGATAAGGGTTTACTATCTTTGTTTTTTCTTCTATCTCTTCATTATTTAATAATTCCCTATTCCTATCTTCATCAATCTGGTCTAAAAGAGCAAGTTGTTCTTTAACTCTCAATGAAAGTCTTATATTTTTAGAAGAAAATGGTAAAGAGTCTCTTTGTTATAAGTTATTGCTTCTATCCTTTCTTGCATTATCCTTAGATCTTTCTTAATTGGTGAGATTTTATTTATAGGAATAGTGGCTTCCTCAACCTCAGGAGATATTATCACAAATCCACCCTTGTTGTCTTTAAGTTTAATATTCATTTTTGGGATTTGATTGGTAGTATTTAGATTTGTATTATTTAGTTGTTGCATTTTTCTAATAGTAATATCTTCCTCATCTATAATACCATTATAGAAAGAGTGCTTCAGGAGCCTACTACCTTTTTTTTGTTATTATCTCCGAGGGTTCTAATTCTCTAATCTCAAGATCCATATCAATTAAAAATTTAACTTCTTTTGTAAGGTCCTTCCTTCCCTTCAGTGTCTTCACATCCTACAAAGGAACCTAATGTGTTTCATATTTCTTCTAAAACTTGTGAGAAATAGTATTCAATTGGGATGATGCCTACATTTATCCATTTAGGGATCTTATCTAGTTTATATAGGCTGGGAATAAAATTGGGAATCTAGTCTATATGATGGAAACAATACCCCTTAACAACTATGATATTACCATAAATTATTTCATGTTTTACCTCTTTATTTTTGCAAGTTATCAATAACAAGTCATTTCCAAGGGTAGAGATACTTACTTGGTTGGGGAAGTGTCTCTTCCACCATTCAATTTGTTGTTGGACTGATTGATTCTTCCCACTCTAGATCAACAAAACTCCTAGTTCCTTGTTAAGGACCCAAAATGGTTGCATGTTTTCCATTTTAATATCTAGGGTTTTTCCTTTGATTTTCCTTTCTTTACTAGGATTGACAGTTTCTTTTTAATTATTCTGATAAAAATCAAATTTAGGGATTTGTCTCCTTCCCAACAGGATGCTATTAGCTCCTATTACTAGGTTGGGATTAAATAGCATATTGTCTTTTGTATTTGCCTACTCCCCATTCCTCTTACTTCCATTGTCAATCAGGTAATACTGGTAGCGGATCTGGGGGGTTATTAGCCTCTAATTTCTATCCTAAGGGATTATGTTTCTTTTTTGAGCTATGTTTGGAGTTCAATGTCTCGGGAAGCTCTATTTAGTTAGATTCCAATATGAAAGATTTTGAGCATCCCTTTTGTCAAAAGTGGGCTGATGAGGAAATGGGAAACCCTTCCTAGTATCTACCTTATAATGCTTGGTTATCCTCGGATGTGTTTCCCCATTTTTTTCAAATTATTCACTATCATCTCTTGCCCTAACTTAGGAGTTCTAAAATTTATTCTAGTGCCTAATGAAATATGATTCGTTCATGTCTCCTGATAATGATGAGGGGCATCGAAAGTGGATTTTTTTGCATCTTTTTTGGCCCTTTTCCCCAACACTACCTATCAATTGCCTTCTGGGGGATTCGAAGGACCTCCATTACTAGGGTTAGGATTATAATATTTGAATATTTGCTTTTTTGTATTTTTTTTCTTTATTTAATTATTATTTATTATTAAATTCTATTTCAAAGTAGGGATATCATAGTCGTTGCTTCCCAAAAATTATTTGTCCTCAAGCAATATCAATTCAATTAGAATGACTTCTACTATGCCATCATCTTGTCTTACAATAGTCCTTGATGGATGAACCTACACACAAGTTAAAAAAATTCTACACAAACATATATATAAATATATAAAAGCATCTAGATCCCTTCACATAATAAAGGTGAGTGGAAGAGGAGGCCATGTCTTGAGCCATTTCAACACCAAGTCCAAGTGAAGTTACTCTGTGCAACTCTTTGGCTCATGACTACTCCTTTCCATTTTCACTTCCTTTCTGATCCTTGGGAAGAGGTCGTAATCAAGTTCTTAACTCTCTACAGAGGACCTCCTGGGGCTCTAGTTGCCTTACAACCATTCTAGAATGGTCCTCAAGATATGCCACCATCTCATTACGACTTTCTCTTCCTAAGGCCTTATGGATATTCTTCACTTAGTATATACGTCCTTATAATCCTTGGGAGAGACTTTATCTCTTCCTAGGCCTTATGGATACCCACACAAGGTGTTATTATCCTCATAATCCTTGGGAGAGACTTATCTCTTCCCAAGCATTATGGATACCCTATACTTCAATGTATCCATCCTTATAATCCTTGGGAGAGACTTTATCCCTTTCCAGGCTTTATGGATACCCTATACTTTAGTGTATCCATCATTATAATCCTTGTGAGAGACTTTATCTCTTCCCAAACCTGATGTATACCCTATACTTCAATGTATCCATCCTTATAATCCTTGGGAGAGACTATATCTCTTCCCATGCCTTTTGGATATCTTATATTTTTTGTATTGATGCAGGAGCATCCTAAGATTCTTGGCAATCCTGTATCACCCAGAAATATGTTTGATTTGATCTTAGTTAGTGAAGTATTTTGCTCAGTTTTGGAGTTTGGTTACTTAGTTTTAGTGTTTACCGGGTTGCTCGTTCTCTGAAGAACGCTCAGTAACTGAAGGCGTCAGTTATTCCTAGCGCTCGGCGATAACTACATTGCTCGGTGATGCTTGGTGTGGTCGGTTCACTGGCGCTCGATTATTTCTCTACTGCTCGGTAATCGGTCTTACCGACTAGTGTTCTTACTTGGCCGACTAGTGCATTTAATTTGGGTCACGTTCCTTGAGTTATGGATTGAACGTTGGGTGTGAGAGGACCTAGATCTGGCGTGTTGCATTCTTCTATGTGGATCTGATGACTATTTGGTGCCATCTTGGAGAATTTATTTATTGTAAGGCTATTTTGTAAGTCGACTTATGTTTTGGCATTTAATAATTGTTTGAGGAGTTAATTGTTTCATCCAACTGACTTGTGGCTGAGGATGAGTATTTATAGGATGTTTGGGTAGTTGTTTAGGGAGGAAAGAGGGGACGAGTTAGTAGCTTGCGAGCTTAGGCATAGGAAGATTGCTTGGAAGTTGTGAGTACAAGTTTAGATCTTTCCTGGGATACCTACCAGTGTCTTGTCGTGTTGCAGACCTAGGCTAGCTAAGTGGTGAAGTTGTGGAAAAGATTTGGATCCTACGAGATCTTGTAGACTGTTACTTGCTTTGTATTTGGTCGTAACTGGGAAGGCCTTACAACCCGACACATTTCATGTAATCAGTGAATTTATGAATAAAGATTCCAGTTTTATATCAGATCTTGTGTTTAGGTGTGTAATTTCATTGTGTTATAGTTTCGCTGCAAGGTCGGATAGTCCTTAATTGGATTCTTCATCCTTGACTGCATCAAGTGGTATCAGAGCAAAGTTGAGTTTGGATAGAAGATACCTTTGAGGAGAGCTCCTGAGATTTCAAAGGAGGAAGCTGCTGGAGAATTCGGTCTTGATGATTTTAGGGCTTTGCAGAAATAAGTGCAAGACCTACAAGAAGAATTGAGAAAGAAGACTACCTTGAAAGAGGATAGTGATGATGAATCTGAGGAAGAAGATCATTTTGAAGAAGCTATAGAAGAAGCTCGAGATCGAGAGGAAAATAAAATCCTGAAAGCTATGTCTAAGATTGGGAAAAGACCTAAGGTTGAAGTTTCTGCATATTCTGGAAGCCTTAGGCTACAAGAATTGATTGATTGGATCAATGAGATAGATGAATACTTTGAGTATGGAGAAATAGAAGATCCTGATAGAGTTAGATTTGCAAAGACTAAGCTGAAGGGTCATGCAAATATTTGGTGGAGAGAAGTTTAGTTGGAAAGAAGTAGGAGAGGAAAGGAAAAGATCACTAGATGGAGCCAAATGGTTGACAAGTTGAAGAAGCAATTCATTCCAGTGGATTATGAGTTGGACATGTTTAAGAAGATGCAAGCCTTGAAGTAGACTAACAAATTAGTGCAGAAGCATACTGAGGAGTTTTACCGAATCCTGATTAGGACTGGTCATTCTGAAGCTAATAAAGAGAAGGTTGCTAGGTATGTTTATGGTTTGAGACCTAGTATTCAAGAAGAGTTACTTACTATTCAGATGACAACAACAAGAGATGCTTATCAGATGGCATTAAAGATTGAAGAGAAGTTGAATAATAAGTTTGAAGGAAGACAAAACAATAGGAACAAAAGTGGTAAAACTAGTGAAACAGTTGCTGAAGGTAATGTGGTAGAGAATCCTATGAAGACTAATGTGGGTGGTCAAGGTACTAATAATTTCACCAGTGGACAAAGAGGAAGGTGGAAAAATGAGTTCACTGGTACTTGTTATAACTATGGTGAAGCAGGTCACAAAAGTTTTCATTGTCCTAAGAAAAGAGTTGCACTAACTGCTGAAGAAGATATTGTGAATGTTGCAAAAAGGGGTGAGTCTCTTATTACTAGGAGGTTAGCTGCATGTGTCCATGAACCGGTACAAAGCAGAAATCTGTTCAAAACCAGATGTAAGTGGAAGGATAAGGTATGTAATGTTATAGTTGATGGTGGCAGTTCTGAAAACTTTGTTTCAGAAGAGATGGTTAGTAAATTGAGTTTGGAAAGAAGGAAACACCCTAACCCTTATCAAGTTAGTTGGATACAAGATGTTTCTAAGGTTAGAGTTGAAGAACAATGCTTGGTTAATTTTCAGATTGGATCTTACCAAGATGAGATATTGTGTGATGTATTGCCTATGGATGCTTGTCATCTGTTGCTCGGGAGACCTTGGCAATTTGATAGAAATGTTTTGTTTGATGGTCGTGCAAACACCTATGTGGTTAGCCATGAAGGAGCTCGGCATAAGCTGATACCTTTACAAGAAACAGGGACTAAGGAATGTGGAGTTATCAGGTGTTGTTCGTATGATAGTGACAAACCTCAAAAGCACAAGGTTGGTGAACCTATTCCTGCTAAGTCTAGTTTGAAAGAGGAGAATGATATATCTGATGAGTTTGTTGAGATAAAGAGGCAGATGGTCTTTCTGACAGAGATAGTACATCAGATGATGACATTTATGACACAGAGAGATGCAAATGATACTAAATTGATTGTGGATTCTGACAAGGATGGAATTTATCAAGGTACTGATGTGATCGATAGTGGAAGGGATGGTCAGAGTCGGTTGTTATCAGTTGCAGACAGAAAAGATGGGAAAAGTGGACAGCAGGAAAGCTTGCTGAAGGGAACAATGAATGAAGTAAAGACAACTTGGAATGAAGGACAAGAAGAGATATGGGTTAAGAACAGATTTGGCATACCTGTTCTGATTCCCTTAAGACGTCC
Organism: Chamaecyparis obtusa; assembly: GCA_027943335.1. NCBI lineage: Eukaryota > Viridiplantae > Streptophyta > Pinopsida > Cupressales > Cupressaceae > Chamaecyparis > Chamaecyparis obtusa. Next base: position 1,268,953 of record BSBK01003612.1, on the reverse strand, counting down.
TTGATTTCCTTATGAGAAAATCTTCTTTACCTGGGGTGTCTAATGCAGGAACATCCTAGGATTCTTAGCAATCCTGTATCACCCAGAAATATGTTTGATTTTATCTTAGTTAGTGAAGTATTTTGTTCAGTTTTGGAGTTTGGTTGCTTGGTTTCAGTGTTTACCGGGTTGCTTGGTCTCTGAAGAATGCTCGATAACTGAAGGCGCCGGTTATTCCTGGGACTCGATGATAACTACGTTGCTCAATGATGCTTGGTGTGGTCGATTCACTGGCGCTCGGTTATTTCTCTGCTGCTCGATAATCAGTCTTACCGACTGGTGTTCTTGCTTGGTCGACTGGTGCATTTAATTTGGGTCGCATTCCTCGAGTTATGGATTGACCGTTGGGCGTGAGAGGACCTAGATCTAGCGTGTTGCATTCTTCTATGTGGATCTAATGACCATTTGGTGCTATCTTGGAGAATTTATTTATTGTAAGGCTATTTTGTAAGCCGACTGATGTTTTGGCATTTAATAATTGTTCGAGGAGTTAATTGTTTCATCCAGCCGACTTGTGGCAGAGGATGAGTATTTATAGGATGTTTGGGTAGTTGTTTAGGGAGGAAAGAGGGGAAGAGTTAGTAGCCTGCGAGCTTAGGCATAGGAAGATTGCTTGGAAGTTGTGAGTACAAGTTTAGATCTTTCCTGGGATACCTACCAGTGTCCTGTCGTGTTGCAAACCTAGGCTAGCTAAGTGGTGAAGTTGTGGAAAAGATTTGGATCCTGCGAGATCTTGTAGACCGTTACTTGCTTTGTATTTGGCCATAACTAGGAAGGCCTTACAGCATGGCACATTGCATGTAATCAGTGAATTTATGAATACAGATTCCAGTTTTATATCAGATCTTGTGTTTAGTTGTGTAATTCCGTTGTGTTATAGTTTGGCTGCAAGGTCGAACAATCTTTAATTGGATTCTCCATCCTTGACTGCATCATGTATCCATCCTTATAATTCTTTGGGAGAGACTTTATCTCTTTGGAGGTCTTATGGATAACTTACATTTCGGTGTACTCATCCTTATAATCCTTGGGAGAGACTTTATCTCTTCCTAGGCCTTATGGATACCCTACACTTTGGTGAATCCATCCTTATAATCCTTGGGAGAGACTCTATCCCTTCCCAAGTTTTATGGATACCCTATACTTTGGTGTATGGACATCTTGTTTCCTTGTTGAGTATTTCTTCTATTTTGTGTTCTTGACTCTTTTTTTGACATATATGTCTGGTCTCATTGGTTCTTACATTTGAAGCATAAGCTTTCTTTATTGATCCATCTTTTTGTTTGAGGACTTCCTTTCCTTGGCATTGGTGACGTGTACTCCATTGTCTTTGGCAAAAATAATTGGTTCTTTCTTTATTGTTCCTTTTAGGCCCTTCATACATGTGTTTTTTTCTTTGTTGATGGCTTCACTATCTTTCACATGATGGCAAGATTATTCTCTGATACCACTATAATGTCCCTTGTTTGGATCGCTTAGAATTTAGACAAAATTTCTATAATTCAAGAGGCTTCTTTATATCTATTTGTTGTATACAACTCTTTCATTTTCCACAATAAATGTATTGAACTATTTGTGGGTGTGTATATTATCTATATCCTTACTTAATGAATTAGACAACATAGCAATTGTTCAATGCCAAGGTTTTGCTATCCTGGTATTGAAGAAGACTCATTTGTAGGAGCTTTATAGTCAAATGATTTTGATATGATTCTTTGTCTTAATTCGATGGACCAAGTTGATAATGGCATAAATCCTTTTGAAAGAGATTGTCTTTGATCCACCAATATCAATCATACAAATCTTATATCCAAAATGCTTCATGTAATATGTTTAAGATATTATATCAATTTGAATATGAGATTTTATGTTGATCCAAACATCTAAGTATTGACCACCTAATCTTTTGACATAAGGAGAGTTTGATCTAAAGAGATTTTGTTATATCGGTGGTTCTATATGCACTGAATGTATTTCAAATATAATTACTATTATGATGATCTACATGAGGGATGGAATGAATGGCAAGTTCAATATCAGAATTGATAATAAGAGATTTGATTTTGTTTGTAAATTAATTCTGCAAGTTCTGATATAATTGAAAACTTGATATGAAGATCGATCTGCAAACAAGTAACTTTATTTGATAATTATTCTTCTCGCTTATGTGATGCTCTTGGGATAATATTGTCTTTGAGTAATTCTATATGCACATGCAATCATATGTATTGCTAATGGTAGATTAACTCCACTCTACTTGACTATTATAAGGTTTTTAAGAGCACCTAAGTCTATACTATAAATAAAGTTGATCTTCAAGTAATCTCACTCTCTTCTTTATAATTTGTTCATTCTCTTCTCATACATCACAGAAATAATATTCTTTATAATCTGCTTTCTCCCTTTCTAGTGTATGTACCCTATCTTTTTTTTTTGTTCCTTCCTACAAATGATTTTATTCTTCCTTTTGTACCTTTCATTTAAACTTTCACAAAAGGGGGCATAACTTTTCTTAATTAAATTTAATTTTAGAACCAATCGTTTCTCTTAAACTATGATTGCCCCAATATACAAATTTGGTCACTTGTCTTCTTATATGTTCTAACGTTGTTTATGTTGGGATTTAATCAACCATTTAACTAGATCACACCCACTTAATGAATATTTTCATTAATTCTTAATCGTGCTTCTTTAGGATCAATTGTTGATTGTTGATTGCACCCTTTTTGAATAAATACATCCTCGTGCATTTTAATCAATACCAAATCTGCGGGTAACACTATTTACCATGCAATCTATTGGCATCCCCTTTTCCATCTCATTGGGTTCTAAAATGACTATTCTCTTACCCAAACAAAGCCCAAAAAGATTATCTTTAGTCACAATTAAAGAAAAGAATTATCCACAAGATAATTGTCAAAATTTCTATAGTAATTTAAGTAATAGGAACATTATATTTAGTCAACAAAATGTATGGCCAAATAAGTAAACATCACAATTCAATAATTAGATGTTTCAATTGTTGACTAAGACACATGTGATCAATGGTGTTCAATATTTTAGAATTTCACAAAGGTAGAACATGAAAAAGTAGATCATAATAGTGCAAGAGTACAAGTAAAATGAACCCTAGCAAAATAAGTGTCAAAGTACCAAAGTAGTGGTAAGTTGATAGATGCAACAATAATCATACAATGATGTAACTCCAAAATGAGATAGGTAATAAAATTAAGTCTGCAATTTATAGATTTTTTGGATTGGTAAACTAATTATTATTGCAACTAATTAAGATTGTTGTACAATGATGTGATCAAGTGAATTCTATTTGTTCATAAGTTCAAAAGCAAGGTTGTAGAATATTTATATAAGAGAGATAGCATGTTTATGTTCACATATGAATATTATTTGGGAAGAGAATTGAAAAAAAGGGTCAACAAATAGTCTTTTAGATAAATTCACTAAACACATATCAACTTCCACAAACACTACAATTAAATAAGATTTAAGTATCAATTGACTTTGATAATATATTAGATCTAGTGCAACTAGGTTTTATAGATGTATTAATCACTTGAAAGTAATATTTTATCTCATTACATTGTGTTTAAGATCATTTATTGGAATTAGTTTATTTAAACAAATTAATGCAAATCATGTGTATGCAATTATTGTTCATAAGAATAATAAAAAAATGAATGGATTATTTTGTCACGCCAAAATTTGATGCATTGATTTCATTTTCTTGTATCTTAAATACCTCACTTAAGTTACTATTAACAAAAAACAACTAACGATAGAAAATCAAAGAAATTAATTAATTAATTTTATCTTTAGATCTCCATGTGGCTTACAAATATGAGGCGTACATACTCTACCTCATGTAGGACTTGAGCTTGTGATGTGTCTATACTACCATTAAGCCAACTCAGATGTAAAAATGAAATTTGATGTTAAAAAGAAAAGAAAAAATACACTAATGCTAAAGAATCAAGGTAAGTGTCAAAAATAGAATTTGATGTAAAAATAAATCTAATTAGTTAAACATCAATTATGAATGAACCAACAAATCAGCCCTAGCAAGGCATTCTACCAACTTAGAAAACCATTTCTACTTAGAGTACACCAAAGACCTAGCGAGCAAAACTGATTATTTTAAAACAAAGTTGAGAGAGGCAATTGAACTTTTTTTAAAACCTCATAATTTCAACAAATATGTTAGGTAAGATTTATAATGTGCTAAGAAACCTAACAATGACTTTCATTTATCCTTCTCTCTATCATTACTTGAGTATGCCATTGGTCTTTGTGGTCTTCCCAAATTGTACTTTAGCCTTCTACACCTAGGGCTTTTGTTGTTGATCCCTCTCTATGCCAACAATCACTCTTCCCATTCTATCCACCTACCCTTTCTTGACCCTCTCTTCCTACCCTGCTCACCAACCCCACTTCTCTTCTTTCCTTTCTCCTCTAGTCCATTTTTTTCCTTCTTTTTACAAAATTACTCTTCCTCAACTCACTTCCCCTTCCTCCCTTATTGCTCTCATCTTAACCTAACTAGCTACGTCTGCTCTTAGCATCTAACGTCTTACTTATAAACTAGATTAACTATCCTTGTCATAATCTATTGTCATTTGTCACTTGTCACTTGTTTTTCAACCTAGTGATGCATCATGACATGTGTTCTAAAATATTGATGCAGAATTTGAACCTAATTCCTTTCTAGAAGCTCTTCAAATAAATTTACTATTACTAGGTTCACAAGGACAATTCACAACTATAAGCTCCAAAATTACTTGTAAAAAAGCTAGCTCTCCATGACCCATTCAATAATGACAACAATTGACTAGTTACAAAGCTGAAAACAACAATTTGCATCTACAAGATCTAACATAACTCCTCCTTATGTATTAGGTGGAGACATGTGAACTGCCTACTTTCATACTGGTAATAAAAACTTCTCCATTACATTATAGAATCAAAAGATACAGATTATGGATAACAATTTTATAAGATATGGTTTTGTTGCCACTCAATGCAAATTGTCATTTTTATTGATCTTCCTCTTCAGCAAAAAAATCAGACTGAAAATTACCTCCTTACGATTATTAAAAGCAATTTGAGTATTTATCAAAATGAGAGATTAAATTTGTTGCTTGATTTTATTACTAACGTGAAGGCTTATGGCACTAATAGAATAGTCCAAAACATATTGCAAAACAGACATTCATCGCAATTGTGTCCTTAATAATCATAAAAGCACAGAAAAAATAACCTTAATAAAAGCATTTCAATAAATTGAAAAATTATGACTAAGCAAACAGTTATATACATCCTTGAAGTTGAAACCATTCTTTCAAAACTACCATGCAAAAGAACCACCCTATTACTAAGCACCAAATTTTGACTTCCTTGTCTGCAATTTTTTACTTTTCTATTCTGTCAAAACGATGAATAATGTGCCTTGGATTGGCAAGATCAGTCGACATCTTGATTGAGATTCCTAGTGGATACTTTATCACCATGGAGAATAACTCGCCAGAATTCCACTTGAAAGATAAAAACAGAGCCCTTCTTTGGTACCACTGCAAACAAGCCACATATTGAATAAGCAACAATCCTGATAGTAACCAGATTTACTAAACTGTGAATCATCATACCGAATCAATAATGTACTTACAGCCCAATTAAAAGAGCATACAAAAACTGTATTTATTGAATTAAATACTACTCCAGAATAAAGCGATAGCATCTGATTTGTAGACTTCACAGCCTAAGCTTCTAATAATATTTTGATTTATTCCTTAATGATTAGGCACTAATACTGATTTATTCTCCCTTTATTCCTTCAGATGATGCTCTCATATACTTCTAAGGCAATCACACTATCATCCAATTTGATTTTATTGTAGGAATAAGACCTTAGAGTGGATGCAGGAATCTCTTTTGTTGCCTAAGATCCTAGAGTAGACAAATGATTTGTTAAGTTCTCAGATTAAAGAGACAGAGCCTTACTAGGTTTCAAGGGACTGAGTTGAAATAGAGCTATTTCATGCTCTATCAATATTCTGACAAAGAGTTAATGGAAGGGAAGGATCACAATAAGTTAGAGGGTCAGAGCATTAACTAAGCTAAGCAAACTGAGGAACAAGTTTTTCATTTTTGTGTTCACACATTATTTATTGTATAGATATCACCTGCAGAATACCCTCAAGTCAGAGTGGTCTAGGAGAAAGATTAGGCACACGTATTCTTAAAATAAATGGTTGATTGGTAATAAACATTAACTTGACGTTCAAGCTGGCCTACAAATTGTTCCATACTGGCGTGCTTCGTTCTTGAATGAAAATTGTTGCTGATCCTCCACAGCTTCAGGCAGACGAAGTTGATGGTGTATCATCCTACTTGCACCAGCATTGTATTCATGAGTGAAGAATGCAGGATCAATCTTGCACTCGGGTCCACGGAATATCTCCTTCATTTGTTTATCCTTATATAGCACAAACCATGTGTCCTTGTGTAACTCCGTAAGCGTGTCTTCAAAAATCAAGGATTCTTTGATGGGTTGATCTTCAAATATCTCTCCAAGTTCTTCGAACACAATCTCAAGAGGTAATGCATCGGGAGGTCAAAGCTGATGATGAATCATGCCCCTTGCAGCAACTCGTTTGTCCTTAAACATCTTTGGTAATAATTCCCTTTGTACTTCTTCCATGAGATATTTCAGCACCCCCCTGAAAAGTATTGTGGTGATGATGTTCATTAGCACCTCCCTGAATTGTTCCTCATACTAAGACCCATGTATGATGACTTCTAATTCTTCATTCAACATGTCTGCTTGATTGTCTTCCTCTCCAAGGATGCTTGAAATTTCTTACAATTCATTCTCAATAATCTCTTTTTGTAGCATGAGTAAAAGTTCACCAAGGATTTCCCTCTCTTGAGACACATCAAAATCACCTTCGTTTTCTTGCAACTGACTTAGATGTGGCATGGTGATGAAAGGTGGTTCTTGAAAATAACTTCTCCTCTTGACAATTCTCAGCATCACTTCTTTCTTGTGCTAAGTTTTGTTGATGTGAGTTTTGTTCCACTACAACATGCAGAATCAAACACTCAATGTTTCGAAGTGAAACACCAAACATTCAATCCTCTCTTGAATAAGGTCACTTCTCATGCTAAGCTTGCAAAGTAAGATCATGAAATGACTTCCAAGTTCCTTCAACTCTGGATACTCGCTTATTGAAATAATGTGATTTTCTAGTAATCATTTAGGGGACTTACACTATTCATTCAATGGATATCAACTGCTTGCACTTCTAAAGATTTAGCTTCACAATGTGCAATGAAAATATATTTTTGATTTCCAAACTCTTCAACTCTCAACTTAAACTTAAACTTAACTTCTACTTCTATTTCTAATCTAGGAATGGAAGGAAGTATGGATGAACTTGGACTCTACTAGGTGTGATCTTGTCAGCGACTCCACCCACCTAGTGCAAGATTCTAAGGGTATACTCAAATCGTTTTCATATCAATATCTTCTCTTCAATCTCCTTAATGGATGCAAACTAAAGATTGAATATCAATTGAAGTTAAGTACAATCACTAGCTCACCACACAAGGCACACTAACAATCAGCGAGAGGCCAGTGGCTTAGTTTATATTCGAGTCGAGAAAGTAAACATCCACAATTACTTACATTCACCTAAACTACTTCAACATGAAATGAAATCTACTCCAAGTGAAAGATTGAGGAAACCAAGCAACACTTCAAAGCAACATTAAGTAATTCACCATGAAGACCAACAATGAATCATCAATCACTTTGATAGCATTATAACAACAATTTGATCAAGTCTCTCCCTTAGCTAGCCTAAACTAATCTAATCTTCTCTAATGCTTCTCTCTAATCTTGGTGTCTAACTCACTAACTATTACACAATGAGAAGGCCTTGGCCTTTTATAGGTGTTCAAATACAACGAAGGGTCAACATCGATTCAAGATCAAGGGCCAAGATTCATCCCTATAAACCCTAATTAGGGTTGTCAAACTATCAACCAATTACATGAGGGCACCACTCTATGGGCCAATAAGATAATTATATTGCCTTTGATAGCCAATGGGAAAATTGCACACTTGGCATAATTTGATTGAATGTGCTTGAAACTGAAATTCTCAGATTGGTAGAAGACAACTAGGTGCCACCTCACAATCCTTATCCTATAGACTCAATGAATCCTTTGGTGAAGAGAAAATATCTCTTGATACTCAACACTGTCAAGCCTTCAATAGTAACGGCATATTCCCAAATTGCTTCATCTTCTCAATCCTTCCCCATCTTCATTTCGAAATCTTCTTATTATCATGACTTGGATTTGCATCTTGAACTTGTTTGGCTTGAATTTGCCCTTGAAACTTGAACTTCTGCTCACTTGAAGTCCTCGAGCCTGGGCTGCTTGAAGTTTTGAACTTGACCTGCCATCACCTTCTTGCCTTCCTAGCTTCTCCTTCTCCATTTCACCTTGCAAAACAAAGGAGAAAATGTAAAGAGCCTGCCTGGCTCCTTGCTAAGAAAATAACTTTTCTTCTTGAATACTTTGCAAATATGTTTTTGTTTTGACAATGTTTGAATTTTCTAGTATCTTTTCCGAAATAAAATAATAACACAGCAATTTTATTCCATTTCCTCAAGCTCACCAATCCAAATTAATTACATACAAATCATTGCAAGCTTTAAAAACAATACAATTTATTTTAAGTAGGCACCTGGCAAGTAATTTCGACCTCACTAACAATGATGTCAGCTGATTATAAGTTGACGCAACCTAAGAAAGAAGGAACATGACTTAAGAAAGTCCACGCAGCCAACAAGAAGTCCAAATGCAGCCCCTAGGAAGATAGACACAACCTACCAAATTGATACGGCAGCCACCAAGATAAATCATGGATCTTGGAAGTACTCATGTGCTTCAAAATTCAGAATCGCAGCCCTTCAAATAATTAATGCAAGCCAAGGAAAGAAGTGACGCAGCTCTAATTGGATAAAACACAGCCTTCACAAATCAATACAATTGACTGGAAGATACAACAGCCTTCCAAGTCTCTAGAACTCCTGTAGAAAATCGAACCAGAATTATGGAACTAACTGAACAGCAGCAATGAATTAATTCTTCTTCAATTTGGCATACAATAGCACCAAATTGATATCCACAAAATCAGAAATGTATTCTCAGAATTTCAATAGCAAAATTCACCATTAACCCGTAATGATTCAAATTGCAAAATGAGGAATCAGCCCTCAAACCCTAGCCATATTTCTCCTCTCTGCAACTTCAATAAAAAACACAAGTCCATGAATGAAATCGATTTCCTCCAAGAGCTCATTAAAAAGCATTAAAAAGTTGTGGCTTCTTCCACACACTTTTTACTTAAGAGGCTTCTCGTTTACACTTTCAAATTATGACATAAAGATATGTTATTTACTAAGTTCAACTAAATAAATAACTTTAATAACATTTTAGCCTCATTAATGCTCAATAAATGCATCCAGCTGCTCACACCTCAGAATTGTCTCCACTGCCCTGCTAAAAATAGCCACTTCCCAAAATAGACTTACTAAAAATAGTAAATCTATCATAGAGACCCTCAAAACTTACTGTCAGCTCACGAGGGTCGCGATGATGAATTGACCATGCTCAACTATAGGAACCTGCTAAAACGGGGACATTACAGTCCTCCCTCCCTAGGATTGCTTGTCCCCAAGCAATCACAATCTGGGGTGTTGAAGAATATCCTCTGGCTCCCAAGTGGCATCCTCATCAGGAAGTCCATGCCACTTCACCAAAAACTCTCTGATGATCCGCTGTCGCAGGTGCCTCTCCCTAGTATCCAGAATAGCCTCAGGGACCAACTCCAATCTACCCTCATCGTCCAAAGGAGGTAATGTAGAAGATGGCACAACATGCTAACCCAATGGCTTCTTGAGGCGCGATACTACTTCTGTTGATTCTAAGCCCTCTAAATATTATCTCTCAACATCCTCATAATGTCCTAACCATCCTGCAACATATCACCTGCGCTGGGTACCCGACTGTCACTGCACAACAAATCCATAAAACTAGGGGGATCGTACCCATACAAAGCTTGGAATGGTGACATCTGAATAGTCATATGGTGAGTGGAGTTATAACAATACTCGCACAAGTGAATCCAATTCACCCAAGCTCATTGCTGAGATGAAACATAGTTCCGAAGATAGCCCTCCACCCATTTATTTACAATCTCAGTCTGACCATCAGTCTAAGGGTGGTAACTAGTGCTCGGAGTCAATTTTGTCCCACATAACCTGAAAAGCTCCTGCCAAAAATGACTCATGAAATGGCTATCACAGTCGCTCACAATAGTCCGAGGTAAACCATGTAATCTAAACACCTCCCAGAAAAATAACGCAACTAACTGAATAGCTGTAAAAGTGGTGGTGATCAGAAAAAAATGAGCATATTTAGTGAGTCGATCCACCACCACATAAATACAATCTCTACCCTGGGCTTTCGGCAAGCCCACAATAAAGTTCATAGACAAACAGACCCACTTCCGCTCAGGAATGGGAAGCGGCTGTAACAACCCCGCAGGATAGGTATGCTCTTGTTTGTTCTGCTGACAAACAGAGCACTCCCAGACATACTGCTGAACATCAGTCTTCAGGCCCTTCCAGGTGAACCTCTCACGAACATGTCTATAAGTTTTAAAGAACCCCGGATGTCCAACTAATGGAGAATCATGAAGGGCCCGGAGAATAATCTGCCTGACACCTGATCCAGGAACTAAATATATCCTTCCCTTGTAAATTATCAACTAATTTACAAGGGTATAACTATTGTCCTGTATACTAACATCGGCAATACCAGCTGCCCATTAATCACGAGCATACTCTGCAATGATCAGGTGTCTCCAATCCTCTGCTATCTTTGTAATCACACATAAGTGGGGTCTCCAAGAAAGGGCATCAACAACCGCTTTCTAAGTACCTTTGATATAGGAGATATCAAAGTCATATGACTGTAACTTACTAACCCACTTTTGTTGCCTCTCATTAAGATCCCACTGTCCAAGGAAATGCTTCAGGCTATTGTGATTTGTTTTGATACAAAATTTGCTGCCAACTAGATACTGCCTGAATTTGGCCAAGGCATGCATAATGGCCAACATTTCCTTATCATAAACACTAAATAATCTCTCAGGACCTTTGAGCTTCCAACTCTCGAAAACTATAGAATGGCGATCCTGAGAAAGCACTGCTCTAACACCCTCTCCTGAGGCATCACAATGCAACTCAAAAGGTCTTGTGAAATCCGACAATGCCAAAACTGGACATGAAGTCATGATCACCTTGAACTTCTCAAAACACTCATGTGCCTGAGTAATCCACACAAAAGCACCCTTACGGGTCAGATCAGTAAGGAGAGTTGCATGTCTAGAGAACCCTGCCACAAATCTACGATAGAAAGCACATAATCCAATGAATCCCCTCAGTTGTGTCAGGTTTCCCGGTGTAGGCCAATCCAGAATAGCACAAACCTTATTAGGGTCCATGTGAACTCCCTCTGCACTGATGATGTGCCCCAAATACAATAACTCAGTCATGCTTAAGGCACACTTGGACTCCTTGGCATACAAGGAAGCTCCATCAAGAATACCCAAAACTGCATCCAGATGTGCTACATGCTCTTCCCAAGTCTTACTATAAACTAATATGTCATCAAAGAACACAAGAACAAATCTCCGCAATTGGCTATGGAAGACTCTGTTCATAGTAGACTGGAATGTGGCGGGGGCGTTAGTCAAGCCAAAGGGCATGACTAGAAACTCAAAGTGGCCACAATGACACCTAAATGTTGTCTTCTCCACATCCTGATGTCTAACTCTGATCTGATGGTACCCTGATCTCAAGTCAATCTTGGAGAAGTATTGTGCCCCATGTAACTCATTGATAAGCTCATCAATCCGAGGGATCGGATATCAGCTTTTAATAGTCTTTTTATTCAACATTCAATAATCTATACACATCCTAAGTGTCCCATCCTTTTTCTTCGCCAAAACAACAGATGAAGCAAAAGGAGACTTACTCAGCCTAATGTGTCCCATAGCTAGCAGCTCATGAATGGTCTTCTCAATCTCATCTTTCAGCCGCTTAGGGTGCCGATAAGAAGTAATCATAATGGGCTTAGTGCCCTCCTCTAACTCAATAATGTGCTCAATCCCCCTATCAAGTGGTCTGCCATATGGTAAATCATTAAACACCTTAGAGTGTTTAACTCTGAGCTGCTGAATATCTGGGTGATAAGCTGGCCCATCTGTGCTATCCAATGTAGGCAAAATCCTACACTCTGTTGCCCAATCTACAACATCATCATGTTGTGCCAAACACTGCATGCGGTTGAAAGAAATCATTTTCAGATCACCACTCTTGATAGCCTTAAGAATGTGAGTCTTACCATCCTTAATGAATCTCAATTTCATCCTCTCAGTGTTCATGTAGATGTCTTTGAGTGAATGCAACCAGATCATGCCAAGAACTATATCAATACTGCCCATGTCAACCACATAAAAATCTGCCTTTAAGGAATAATTGTTCAACTTTACAGGAAGCTCAGAAATCATTTTGTTAGACTTCAAAATCTTCAGTTTCAAACTCTCTCTTGGCAACCAAACGTGAATCAATAAAATTATGTGTAGCTCCCGTGTCAAAAAGAGCAATGACACGCTGCCCTACCAAGAGACCATGCATTCTGAAAGAATCTTCCTTTCTCATGCTAGTAAGGTAAACAACCTTGAAATCAGAATTAACTATCTTCTCATCATCATTACCAAGAATCTCATGTGTGTCATGCTCATAATCAACTTGCTGTCCCGAAAAATCAGAATCATCTTCATCATCATAAAACCACTCCATCTTATTTTTCCCTTTTGGTTTCAAAGGGCAATCATGGTTCAATCATAGGGCCCTCTACAATGAAAGCATAATTTCTTTCTCCTTAGATCATTCAAGGTTTCTTGATCTAAAAGGCCTGATGTAGGACGATTAAATTCAGCTCTATCATCCTTTTTAGATGCTGTCCTATCATATGATGAACTAGGTCTTGCAACAAACTTATTTCGTGGAGTAGATGCTTCTAAATTCCTTGCCTTTTTCATAGCTTCTTGCAAGGTAGGTGGATCCAAAGACTTAACCCACCCTCTGAGAGGCTCAACCAAACCCTCAACAAAGAGCATAACTCTCCTCTTTGATATGTCATAAACCATAATAGACAACCGCTGAAACTCACTGATAAAGGCCTCAAGGTCACCTGTCTGTCTAAATTGAGCCAACTCTCTGAAGTAGGTTTCAGGGTCCTTCCTATCAAACCACTCTATTAACTTGTCCACAAACTCTTGGTAATAGATAATCTAATCGTGTCGAAGTGACACTAGCCCATGGTACCACCGATCATGAGCTACTCCATCAAGATGCAACACAGCAAAGCGAATGGTGTCCTCCTCAATCATGGGACGCAAAGATAAGTAAGTGTTGAGCTTATTCACCCAAGCTCGTGCTATAACCTTACCACTGTCATCATAATGGTCCAAGGTCATCTTGCTAGTTGCCTGTCGCAAATCTATCTGCCTAGGCCTCTGTCTCTTGGGTGCAGGCCTACCTCCAGAATGCTCATGCTTTTGTGTAAGGAATCTATCAAAATTCAAATTATGCTTGATGGCATGTGGTAGAGCATCCCACTCAATGTAATGAGATACAATGTCATCTGCAAATGGTGCGGTATCAATCTCAGTGCTAACCGCATCAACCTCAAGTCTCAGAAACGTAGGCCGTTGTGGTCTATCATAAACACCAGTATAATCAATCCTGTCAAGTCTATCATCATGTCTAGTTCAGTCCTCAACTCTCATTCTGTCACTTGCTCATGACCTGTCATCTACTCTAGACCTATGTGAACTGGCAGACACACTCCTAGCACCTCTGTCTCTGCCACGGTCGCCAAGTAGTGCAATGCCATGTAATGTGTCAAATAACTACTGTAATACGGTAGCTACACGATGTTGACTGTCTGCTCTATTCGGGAATGCATCCTGAGCCTCTCTGTCAATATCCGAAGCAGTACCTGCATCCCTATTACCTGTACCATCCAAACTACTTGAACCACCAGTACCCCCGTCACCCATACTGTCAAACTGAATCTCAGCTTCTCCCTCACCAGGTGGACAATTAGGACCTCTGCAGGTGTAGTGCATGCCAAGTCTGAATCTCTGAGCCATGCTGAACCCAATTCCCTGTAGGCTGGTAGGAAACCGCTATAATACCACTGTAGAATCTGTCTAGCTCCTTGCTAAGAAAATAACTTTTCTTCCTAAATACTTTGCAAATGTGTTTTTGTTTTGACAATGTTTGAATTTTCTAGTATCTTTTCCGAAATAAAATAATAACACATAGCAATTTTATTCCATTTCCTCAAGCTCACCAATCCAAATTAATTACATACAAATCATTGCAAGCTTTAAAAACAATACAATTTATTTTAAGTAGGCACCTGGCAAGTAATTTCGACCTCACTAACAATGATGCCAGCTGATTATAAGTTGATGCAACCTAAGAAAGAAGGAACGTGACTTAAGAAAGTCCACGCAGCCAACAAGAAGTCCAAACACAGCCCCTAGGAAGATAGACGCAACCTACCAAATTGATATGGCAGTCACCAAGATAAATCGTGGCTCTTGGAAGTACTCACGTGCTTCACAATTCAGAATCGCAGCCCTTCAAATAATTAACGCAGGCCAAGGAAAGAAGTGACGCAGCTCTAATTGATAAAACACAACGTTCACAATGTCAATACAATTGACTGGAAGTTACAACAGCCTTCCAAGTCTCCAGAACTCCTGTAGAAAATCAAACTAGAATTATGGAACTCACTGAACACAAGCAATGAATTAATTCTTCTCCAATTTGGCATACAACAGCACCAAATTGATATCCACAGAATCAGAAGTGTATTCTCAGAATTTCAATAGAAAAATTCACCATTAACCCGTAATGATTCAAATTGCAAAATGAGGAATGAATGAAATTGAAATTGAAAAATTCACCAACTTCAATAAAAAACACAATTCCATGAATGAAATTGATTTCCTCCAAGTGTTCATTAAAAAGCATTAAAAAGTTGTGGCTTCTTCCACACACTTTTCACTTAAGAGTCTTCTCGTTTACACTTTCAAATTATAACATAAAGATATGTTATTTACTAAGTTCAACTAAATAAATAACTTTAATAACATTTTAGCCTCATTAATGCTCAATAAATGCATCCAGCTGCTCACACCTCAGAACTATCTCCACTGCCCAAAATAGACTTACTAAAAATAGTAAATCTGTCACAAAGACCCTCAAAACTCACGATCAGCTCACGAGGGTCGCGATGATGAATTGACCATGCTCAGCTACAGGAACCTGCTAAAACGGGGACATTACAGAAAAAGAATTAAGCTTTGTAAAATTGATAAGCAAATATGAAAGAAGCCTAAAAGTTTTCACAAAATAGAAAAGCATCATCATCAAACAAGGAGGCTAAGATAGATTTCGCAAGCTTAAGACCAAATATCTTTCTTCCTGCATATCCCTAGTTCTGATTTTATTAGTGAAACGGTCTCATTCTAACAACTTGAGGCAAGTTCATGCTAAAAAAAATCTGGAAAAAATACACAAGTTTCCAATATAGCTTGCCCAGATTTTTATCTCTCTTACCACCCTCTATTCTCATATCTTTGGAAGGAATCTGCTGCTCCCTTAAGAAAAATTCCTTTCTCCTCCTAGAACACCACCTCTCCACACCACAGATCTGTTGTTTCAAGATTTTACCTTCTGTATTTTTTCTAGATGTTTTTTTTGCGTGAACTTGCCTCAAGTTGTTAGAATGAGGCCATTTCACTAATAAAATCAGAACTAGGGATATGCAGGAAGAAAGAAATTTGGTGTTGGGCTTGAGAAATCTATCTTAGCCTCCTTGTTTGATGATGATGCTTTTTTATTTTGTGAAAACTTTTAGGCTTCCTTCATATTTGCTTATCAATTTTACAAAGCTTAATACTTTTTCTCCTTTGTTTTGCAAGGCGAAATGGAGAAGGAGAAGCGAGGAAGGCAAGGAGGTGATGGCAGGTCAAGTTCAAAACTTCAAGCAAGCCCAGGCTTGAGGACTTCAAGTGAGAAGAAGTTTAAGTTTCAAGGACAAATTCAAGCCAAACAAGTTCAAGATGCAAATCCAAGTCATGATAATAAGAAGATTTTGAAATGAAGATGGAGAAGGATTGAGAAGATGAAGCAGTTTGGGAATATGCCATTACTATTGAAGGCCACAGTGTTGAGTTTCAAGACATATTTTCTCTTCACCAAAGGATTCATCGAGTCTATAGGATAAGGAGGATAAGGATAAGGATGGTGAACTGCCGTTTTTGGAATGCATTTCGCTGCTAAAACATGGGGAAAAGTCACTGCTAAAAGGCAAAGGAATTCTCTGCCCAAGAGCAGAGACACGCTTGTGTTATTGTGATGTTGAAATGAACTTGCTTCTCTTCCTTATATAGGCATCTGGGAATCATTAAGGGGCAGGTTTATTCCTTGGGAATCATTAAGGCCTTTTTGGGCCACTTAAATCATTTAATTTAAATTTCTTTCTGTTGATGTCAGTTTTGTACCACTACATAACATATAGCAATTGAATACTTGATATAGCATACCAAACACTCAACCCTCTCTTGAAAAGTATATACTCACAAAGAATATGAGAATACTCCAAGGTTCCTTACACCTGTGGATACTAACTCATTTATATTAATGTGATTTGTTGGTTAATCACTTTGACGGGCTTACGTTGTTCACTTGAGGATGTCAAATTCTCGCTATGATGAGATTTAGCTTTGCAATGTATACTCAATTGATTTTCCAATGCCAACTTTGCTCTTCAAACTTCAACTACTAAACTACTTCTTGCTTCTTTACTACTACTCCTATGGAATGGAAAGATTGGCGAATGGACAGGGATCAACCTAATGAAAGCTTGTCAGCGGCGCTACCTCCATAGATGCAATGATTCAAGGGGAATAAGACTAGATTATCACACAAGGCTTCTTAACAAGCCGCTAAGATGCTAGTGGCCTAGTATATAGATCCCTATCAAACATTTACCAATATCACCATACAACTAGCCATCTACTTCTATTCTAGCAACATGAAATGAAATCCTACTTTAATTTGAGAGATGAGAAGAAACATGCAATACACCAAAATGATCATGTTTATCCACCATGCAAGCCACAACAATGAATAGAGAACAATTTTGATAGTATTTTGGCAACAATTCTCCAACATAACTCTCTTTTACAAATGAGAACAAATGGCCTTATATAGAGGCTCAAAATTACGAGTGGCCAAGATTAAGGGGCAAAATCAAGGGCCAAGATTAAACCTTACAAACCCTAATTAGGGTTACCATCTTTCAACCAATTACATGAGGGCACCAACTTTGTGGGCCAATGAGAAAATTACAATAATTTGTCAACCAATGAGAACATAGGACACTTGGCATGATTTGATTGCATGCACATGAAATTGCCACCTCATCAACCTTATCTTATAAATTTATTTAATCCTTAAGATGAGGTGAAGCCTTGGATGCTTGAGCTTGTCCTTAGAAACTTTCTCATCACCACTTGAACTTGCTTGTACTTGATGTCCCGACCTTGAAAGGGTGAGGTCTCCATGCACCTTGGGTAATCTTGTCTTGGCCTAGGTGGCTTGCTTGGATGTGAACCTTTTTGCAATTTGAGAGTCTTGCTCTTGGCCACCGCCTTGAAATCGAACTTAACCCCATCAACCTATTTTCTCGCTTTCCACCTTCATTATTCTTGCCTTCTTTAACCTTCATGACCTTCATAGTCTTCTTCAACCTATCTCTCAATTGTATCATGTCAATGGTACTGATGTTGGTGTCTCAGACTTGCTTCAATTTCGAGAAGAAAGTGGTCTTGGGCGTCATATCTTCCTTGTCTCTTATTTTGATATTAATCCCTTTTGGGAAAGAATCCAATCAAAACAATCGAGAAATCCGCTTAATGAGTCAGCCTTCTCTCAATCCTGAAACTTATCTTCAAAACCAAACAAACAACACCAAAGAAAAGATAACAATTAAGAAAATAAGTTAAACTGATCTTCTTTGCCATAGAGGATTGGCCTCTCTCAACCTATCTCTCAATTGTATCATGTCAATGGTACCGATGTTAGTGTCTCGGACTCACTTCAATTTCGAGAAGAAAGTGGTCCCGGGCATATCTTCCTTGTCTCCTATTTTGGTATTAATTCCCTTTGGGAAAGAATCCAATCAAGACAATCGAGAAATCCACTTAATGAGCCAGCCTTCTCTCAATCCTGAAACTTATCTCCGACACCCAAACAAACAACACCAAAGATAAGATAACAATTAAAGAGAATAAGTTAAAAAACTACTGAATTTCGCCAATTTGCCCTCAAAAATGGCAGGGCTGGGCAAATATGAAGCCTCTTAAAATTCTGTTCCAAACTGGAATCTTCTCCTTCAAAATTTCATGGCCTCTTTTGATATCAAATGGCAGCCTCCTCTCTGCCAAAATCTGTGGCTCTCTCTCAAAATCTGGTTTCTCTTGCAAAATCGCAAGCCCTCAAATGGCAGGACCTGGACAAAAATCAGTAGTCTCTTTCTTTTCAAACTGTGGTATGCTTCTCAAAATCTGTATCTTTCTCTGTTAGAATCTGTGGTCCTTCTTCAAAATTCGTGGCTCTAGACAACTGCTCTGCTCTTCTATTAAATAGCAGGTCTGCACCTCAAAAATGATATCGCAGCCCTCCAAACAAATGCAGCCTGGACATCTTTATCACATAGCAGGCCCCCAAAACAAACCACAGTCCCTGCTCCTCCAAATTTTCGGATCTGCCCTCCAATAACACCAGATCTGCCCTTTCATGCCACAAGATCCACCCCTCTTCTTATTACAATTCGTGGCCTTCTAATGTTCAGATCTGGTCTTCAAATAAATTCTGATTTTTCTTCAGGATGTGATCTAACAAACTCGCCCCCCCTCTTTCCACAAATTCGGGCCTGCTCACAATCTCTGCTCTTCACAAATTCAGGTCTGCCCCCTCACTAATTTTCGGTGGTCCTCTGCTATTAATTTTCGGTGCCTCCATTAGGCAATGGCGCCAGTCCTCTATCAAAGTCGCAGCCCTGCTAATGAATTTCACTGCTCTTATCAATGCTCAAATTCACTGCTTCTACTATGTCACTGCTCTGTAACTTTCGCTGCCTTGGTGCCTTGAAGAGGTGGGAGATGAATGGTGAGGAGAGAAGGGAGGAGCGCTCCTCATATACCTGATTTGGGGCCCTAATAATAGGGCCGACCTGCACTTGAAAAAACAAAATTTAATTAATTGCCAACAAAAGAGGGACGACATTGCCCTATAATTATTAATTTGCATTGAATTTTTTATTTTTTTTGCATTGAAATTAATTAATTGCGCCCAGATTTTTAAGTTTTTTTCTAGGCCAAATAGGCCACACGTTACCCAAAAGGAGGCCCCAATTAGCCTTCCATGCCTTGCGCTATCTATTAAGGCCCCAGATTTTCGATTTCAAAGCAAAATTTTAAGATTTTCAATGCAGATTTCTAGGTTAATGTGCCCAGATTTTCATTTTATTAGCCCAAGATTTATTTTTATTAGCCAAAATTTATTCTAAGTGCCCAGATTTCTATTCTCAAAGCAGATTTTAAATTACCAAAACCCCAAACTTAGAACTTAGTGCCCAGATTTCAAATTTAGCAAGCAGATTTTTAAAATTTTATTGCTCAAATTTCATTTCTAAGTGCCCAGAATTTCGAGATTAATGCCTATACTAGGATTTTAATGCAAGCGTGAAATGTAAAGGCCAAATTTTAATTTCCAAAGACCAGATTTTGAATTTTAGTCTCAGACCTTTATATTTACTTGCCAAAATCTTAGATTTATTCACCAAGACCTTCAAATTAAACCAAATTACTTCTTACAATTTCACAATTTTCATTTGGCAAATTAATTTATTTGGCAATGTAATCTATTTATTCCAATCTCCATTTCATCCTTCACAATTTGCAAAATTTTCAAAAGACCAGAACACAATTAAAATCGAAAATCCCAAGCCAAGCACTTCAATTTCATCAATAACTTTCGAAAATCAATATCGTGCTTCTAAGTCCAACAAATCGTCAGGCATCGGGATATCGAGATCCAAGAGAAGAAGGCCCAGGCTAGTTCGAAAATAGGGGTCCCCAAATATTTTGGGGCGATGGTGTGAAACCTCACAACACTACCCTCTAGGCCAACCCCATTTAGGGGGGGCAAATTAAGTTTTACTTTATTTCTTTTTAGGCACAAAATCACTGTTTTACCCCCAGCTCTTCATCCATTTTGACAGTTCGATTTTTTCCATTTAATTTGATTTTACCAATGTTTGAGACTGCCATTTTTTTTGCTTTAAGATCTGAGATTTAAAGTTTTGAGTTTTAGGGCTCTTGCTGGTGAAATTCTCCAAGGCAGAGATTTTTGAATTAGAGGAAAATCCTGGGCGGATTTCCTGGGCTGGGAGGAATTCTGCCATCTCATTCAACCTCAATATCTCATCTTTAAACTTGTTTAAATATCATCCTTTAGCCTCCAACTTTATCGATCTCCTCTTGGGCATTCAATTTGCATCAGAATTTGTCCTCATTATAAGGGCAGAATGTTTTGTGAGAGGAAAAATGATGGGCAGAATTCCTAGGATTAGAGGAATTCTGCCATCCTCTCATGCCTTATTTTTTTGCTCAAAAAATATGATTATTGGCCCCCCTTTCTACATCATCTTTTTAACTTCCCATCACTATTTTCATTCTTCACCATTTGGGTGGTTTGACTCCATGAAGGGAACTAAGCCTTTCATGGGCGGAGATTTCAAAACTTGAGGAATTATTATGGGCGGAATTCCTATGATTAGGGGAATTCCAACCAGGTTTCATGAGTCTTGTCTTGCTTCAAAACACTTATCTCTTACCCCATAATCTCATGGTTTTGATCATCAATTTTTTGTCTCACAACTTAGGCGCTTAGATTTCATCAAAATTGGGTGTTCTTGCTGGGCGGAGTTTTCTAGTTTTGAGGAATTTCCCTGGGCGGAATTCCTCTGATCAAAAGAATTCCGCCCAGGGAAATTCCTCAAAACTAGAAAACTCCACCCAGCAAGAACACCCAATTTCAAAGGAATTCCAACCTGCTTTGCCATGTTCAAAAACTCTCCTTTGCCTTCAAAATCTCATCATTTTGGTCCTTTGATCCTCAATTTTCCACTTCCACAACTCGAGGGCTTGGTTGCATCAAGATTTTTAGTGTTTAATGAGGGCAAAGATTTTTGAAACAATGGAATTTTAGGGCAGAATTCCTGGGCTGAGAGGAATTCCACTACCTCTTGCTCAACTCATCCAGACTTAGTCAAATTTTCAGCTCGGGAGGCGAGAGGATTTATATAAAATATAACATTTAAGTATAAGTTACATTTATTGCCTTTAGTTATATTTTATATAAATACTGTTAGGATGTTTGAGATATGTTTCAGCGTCATAGGAGTTATAATAAAGATTCTAGATTTTGGAGGTTTTCAAAAAATTCCAGACAGCCAAATTTCAAATTCAGCATGCCTTCAGCAGTGTTACCACCCACAACCTATCCTGACTTTCTAAGATCAAATTGAAGCTTAAAAAAGGATTTTCAAAAGGTTTTGACTTATTTTATCACAAATCACTTGGTCTCAACTCAATATCCCTAACAGACTTAGCTCACCTCTCTTTAGATTGACTTAACTTCCCAGTAGGCCAAAATTGCTCAAGCTCATTCTCGGACTTGGAGACTTATAAATTGCTACCAACTAAGACCACTACCACTATTGCTAAAGCAAAAAAAGGGGGTCCCCATTTGCAATGGAGCGATGGTGTGAAAACCTCACAAGTCCTCTTCGTTAAGTCGACTTATAAATTGCTACCAACTAAGACCACTACCACTACTGCTAAAGCAAAAAAAGGGGGTCCCCATTTGCAATGGAGCAATGGTGTGAAAACCTCACAAGTCCTCTTCGTTAAGTCCTTGATGATCTTTTGTGGCAACAACCTGTAGTTCATTCTTAAGCATTTCCAAAGATTGATCTTCACTTGCTACTATCTCTCTTCCTTGAGTATCTTCTATTGCCTACTTGACTTCTTCTCTTGGTACGATGTTTGAAAAGTTGTCATCCACTTGAATACTTCGATCATTATGCTCAATTATGCTTTCTTCTTGTGTCTCGTTTCCTTCACCATTAGATGACATTGCCACATGCTCTTCCTTTGATGCCAAACTCGGTTGCTGAATATTGTCTTTGTTACATTCTTTGGATGATTCTTAATACCATCCCATTTGATACTTGACTTGGTTGATGGTATCTTGACAAGACAGCCAAGTGGATTCAAAATGTGAGAAGTTGTCTACACTACACCACCGATGGGACCAAATACTTCATATCTGTTTCTTCCCACACTTGCTGCCTTTTTGATCCTTTCCTTGTACGCATGTGTTGATGTGAGTTTTGTACCACTACATAACATATAGCAATCGAATGACTTGATACAGCGTACCAAACACTCAACCCTCTTGAAAAGTATATAAGATACTCCAAGGTTCCTTACACCTGTGGATACTAACTCAGTTATAAAATGTGATCTGCTGGTAATCACTTCGGCGGGCTTACGTTGTTCATTCCAAGAAACTTGGTGGTGCTTTGCTTTTCAAACATTCTCAAATGATTTTCTATTTATCACTTCCAACTTTGCTCTTCAAACTTTCGAACTTCAACTTCTCAACTTCAACTACTAAGCTATTGATTACTTCTACTCCTAAGGATGGAAAGATTGGTGAATGGACGGGGATCAAACCAAATGAAAGCTTGCCAGCGGCGCTACCTCCATTGGTGCAATGATTCTAAGGGAAACTCTTAGGATTTTCACACTAACACCTATCTTCCAACCCAACTTGAAGTACAAGCGGAAAGATGAAATGCAAGTAGAACTTGGGAGCGATTAGACTAGATTACCACACAAGGCTCCTCAACAAGCCGCTAAGGTGCTAGTGGCCTAGTATATAGATCCCTATCAAACATTTACCAATATCAACCTACAACTAGCCATCTACTTCTATCCTTACTTTAACAACTTTGAAATGAAATCCTACTTTAATTTGAGAGATGAGAGAAACCATGCAAATACACCAAAATGATCATGTATATCCACCATGCAAGTCACAACAATGAATAGAGAACAATTTTGATAGTATTTTGGCAACAATTCTCCAACATAACTCTCTTTACAAATGAGAACAAATGGCCTTATATAGAGGCTCAAAATTACAATGAGTGGCCAAGATTAAGAGGCAAAATCAAGGGCCAAGATTAAACCTTACAAACCCTAATTAGGGTTACCATCTTTCAACCAATTACATGAGGGCACCAACTTTGTGGGCCAATGAAAAAATTACAATAATCTGTCAACCAATGAGAACATAGGACACTTGGCATGATTTGATTGCATGCACATGAAATTGCCACCTCATCAACCTTGTCTTATAAAGTTCATTAATTCTTGAGATGAGATGAAGCCTTGGATGCTTGAGCTTGTCCTTAGAAATTTTCTCACCACCACTTGAACTTGCTTGTACTTGATGTCTTGACCTTAAAAGATTAAGGTCTCCATGCACTTGGGGTAATCTTGCCTTGACCTTGGTGGCTTGCCTAGGTGTGAACCTTGTGCAATTTAAGAGCCTTGCTCTTAGCCACCGCCTTGAAATCAAACTTGACCTCTCTCAACCTTTCAATCACTTTCCTCCTTGCTTCAATACTTCGCCATTTTTAACCTTCCTATTTGGATTTAATCTGCATGCATGCATCCTTGTTTCGATAACCTTGGGTTTTGGGGCACCTGTCCTCACCATATCTCCTTGATTGTTCCACAATCCATCCATCACTGAGTTCATCAACTGCTTTCATCAATGCTTTCCTCCTTGGTTAACCCTTGACTGCCTTCAACTGTTCGAACTGCCACAACCTTGCCCTTTTGGCATAAGAACTTGCCTCAACCATAGTGGTGCAATGCATCTCCCCAAGATTAGATTTGGTTCGACTGGCAAAGCATCACTAGTAGTCTTGCACCCGAATTGAAGAAGTAGGACCCCATGTAGATTTGCCCCGATTTTGTACTATCCAAGTTGCAACTCTAAATTCATGCTAATGATCCTAATCCAATCAATCTTTCTTTTATCATTTCCAATCTCTTCAATAAAATAAAACATCCAAGAATCAAACTGTGTACCTTTAGTAGAGCCCGGAATTTGACTGAGAAGCACGATGAAGGCGCTGCACTCTGATTTGCAATCTGACTTTGTGAGCCTTGATAACTTGATGTAACCAATTCTGTCGTATCATGTCTGTTGCTGGGGTAGACTGAACACTTCCTTGCACAAATCCATACTGATTGATCTTCTTTGCCACAGGTGACTGGCTGTCTCTCAACCTCTCTCTTAATTGAATCATATCAAAGGTACCAATGTTGGTGTCTCCAACGTATTTCAATTTTGAGCGGAAGTTGGAATTGGGTATCATGACTTCCTTGTCTCCTATTTCAGCATTAATTCCTTTGGGTCGCTTGCTTGCATTAACATCAGCCATCCTAAACACTTATCACTCCCTGCCTTTTCTACAATGCTGGTGAAACTACACTTATCACTCCAATCTTCGCCTAGGGGTGGAATACTACACTTATCACTCCCCGCCGTTACCTTAAGATGGACTACACTTATCACTCCAATCTTCTCCCTAAAATGAAATGCAATGATGGAATGCAAGCAAGAACTTGAGGGAAAAAAGCCAATCAAGACAATCGAGTAATCAACCTACTAACCAAACACCTAACTCTACTCTTGAAATTAGTTTTCAACACCTAAACTAGCACCAATGAAATGAAAGCAATTAAAGAGAGAGAAAAAAATAGGCCACTCACCGGTTTTCCTTGGCTTGATAACTTCCTCTTGATCTCTCGGAATTGTAATTGGCTTAGCTTGATTCTCAAAAATTTTCTGTCTCCACAAGAGGATCTCTTCCCTTCAAAATCTCGCTATGAATCATTATCAATAAACTCCTCCTCTATCACAAATCTGAACTTTGCCACCTTGCCAATTGAAAATTTGAGTGTGGATGTCTGAGAATTGACAAATCTGAGCCTTAATATTTGCAAATCTGAACCTCCTGCCCTCTACACCAACAAATTCTTCTCCAAAGAAGAAGACAACACCAAAAATGCACTCCTTGCAAAATTTTGCTCTTTTGCTGCTCCAAGAGCTCCTCCTTGGCTGCCAAGAGACAAGCAAGAAATGAATGAGAAAATGAGGAGACAAGCCCTCCCTTTATACTAATTTTTTGCCTCTTCAAATAGGGCTGACCTGCATTGGAGGGAAAATAAAATTAATTAAATTGCCAAACATATAACCCAAATTAAATGCATTAAATCACATAGCCTTGGGTATTTAATTTTAATTTAAAATTGGGCCAGCCCATTGCAAAAACAAAAATCTGTGCAATAGCATGTTAATTTTCCTTTTTAAAATGAAATTGGGCCACTCCAAAAAAAAAATCCATATGGGGCCCCTAAACATTGAAATTAACCAAGCCATGGCCCCAAAAAATTAAATTAATTTAAGGAAAGGGCAGATTTAAATTAAGAAAGCCACTTGCATTGAATTGTGCAAAATTATGGATTTAAATTAGCCAAATCCGAAATTATCAAAGGCCCAAAAATTAAAATTTTGAAAAAAGGTCATTTAGGCCTCTAATATAGCTTTAAACCTTCCCCATTGTGGACCCAATAACTTGCCTTGAATTTCACACCTCTTAGGCATTAAAATACATTGAATTTAACACACAAAGGAGCCCAAATTAAATTTCTAAATTACAAACACTCAGCCCAAAAATATGATTTTAATTATTTTAAAATTGCTAAATAAATGCATTTAATCACAACAACCTCACCAAAATTAATTAAAATTTGCAAGCCAATCACAATTCAAACAATTTCAAATTTTCATTTATTCATTTCTCATTTAAAATTTCAAAAATCCCACTTGGCAATTTATTTTTTTATTTTTTTATTTGCAATCCAAAAAAAATCATTAAGCAATTTAATTTCCATTTGGCCATTAATTGTTTTATATTTTGCAATTTATTATCTCTATTTGGCAATTAAACTCAAATTTGGCAATTTAATATCAAATTTTTATTTAATTTCCACTTTTCTCCACCAACAATTTACAAGATTTTCCCAAAAATATCCAATTTCACAATTAAATTTTGAAAATCTCAAGTTATTCAATTTCATCAATTTTCAAAATTTAATCAAGTCCAAAATTTACAATTTTATCCCGCCAGATATTAAAATAAAATTTTCTCATCGAATTTCATTTGGCTTGGAGACAAAATCGACTATTTAAGAAAATCAACGTTTCGCACAAGGTGAAAACAAGCAATACCCCCCCAGGCACTTTAAAAATATCCAAGGTGTAAAATTCTCATTCCAAAACTTCTAGATCGCCCAAAATTCGCTAAGGCACCCAAACTCTCGGATCTAGAAAAAATTGCCAAGGCTTGCTCAAAAAAAAATTGGGGGTCCCAAATATTTTGGGGCGATGGTGTGAAATCCTCACAACAGCATGAAAATCTGATTCTGATCTCACAAGTACCACCAATCTATACACTTTTAAAAAAAATATTTTCCATTACAATGCTAATTCCATCATCAAGAGAAATACCCAATATCTCCTCATGCTCAGTGGTGCCATGTATTCTACACTATCTTGGTGATGCAAAGTCCGGCATACCTTGTGGATGTAACCGGTCATTCAAATCAAAGCAAATTGGATGAATATCAACTTGATGACTACAAAATTGCGGCCCATCCATTGAGAAACATTTTCTTTTTGAGGGGATTTTCTGATTTTTCAATTTTTTTTGGATTTTTTCAAACTATTTCACCTTTTTTTTATTTTTTCAACATATAGGAGATCTCATATCTCAAATGTAACTTTGAAAGCTCATACTTGTTGATAGTTCCACAAATGAATTTGAACAAGCCCACCTAGCGCCAATTCTGTTGATGTGAGTTTTGTGACCACTCCAACATGCAAGATGAAACACTTAGTATCCCAAGCTGAAACACCAAATATCTATCCTCTCTTGAACAAAGACACCACGTATGCTAAGATTGCATAAAGATCATAGAGGTGACTCCAAGGTTCCTATTCTTGTTGGACACAACTCAGTTTTATGATGTGGTTTGTTAGTAAACACATGAGGACTTACGCTATTCATTCGTGGATAATCTATCAGCTTAGCAAATGCGAATGATTTGGCTTTAATGACTCTTCAACTACTTCTAATGAAACAAATTGTAAAAGAATCGTGTTGAGAAATCTAAACTAATCCTAACAAGGTAGGAAATCATTGATGGTGAGGTGGGACTCAATTAATCCTTGCTTCGCCAAATTAACTACACAAAGGAGGGTGCCATCTTCTAAGAATGCATGGATGATTTTCATATTGTCAACACTCATTCAAATACCCAATGATCACGCAATCCGAATGAACATTTCCAATTGAAGTTAAGTACTTGCAATAATTTTTGACCAACCTTACACTGCTACCTGCAATCAACAAGTACCAAAAGGTATGAACATAAGTTTCACCATAATTCACTGACAACAATATCTTGCATTCATCTACTCAACTACTTCTACTTTAACATAAATAAAATCCTAATCTAAGTGAGGAAATGTAGAAACCATGCAATATTCCAAAACTTCACAAGCATTCACCATGATAACAACAATGAATTAGGAATAATTTTGCCATTATTATAGCAACAATTTTTCCAAGTCTCCTCTTTATAAATGATTTGAGGTAGCCTTTTATAGAGGCTCCAAGTACAATGAATGGCCCACATTAATTTGACATCAATGGCCAAGATTGTTTCAACACGGACCTAATGTAACTAACATCAACAAGCATTAAACGCTATCCAATTATAATAAGGCACCAATTTATGGGCCAATTAGAAAATTACATTGCTTTTGAAATACATATCCATTTGAGAATAGACCAATGAGAAAATTCGTTCAGTGAAGATATTAAATGCATTCTACATGTCACTTGTAGATGAATTTGATTGGATGAACTTGGACACGTGGAATTGGAATCCTCTGATTAGTTGAAAATGAGTGGGTGCCACCTTAGCATGTTTATCTTGTAAATTTCATCAATTCGTTGTAATGACGAGATATCTCTTGATACTCAACATTATCAAGCCTTCAATTAATTGCGATGACTCATATTCCCAAATTGTTTCATCTTCATAAATTCTCTCAATAGTTGAATTAGAAATCAAGGTAAATCATGATCAACCTAGAGATTTAGGTATGTGATCACATGGCCTTGGACTGTTAAGCAATATCTTTGCCATTCAGGATGGTGAATCCTTAAGGTTATGGAGACCAAATTAAAGAAGTCAAAGAACTCTTATACGTGTTTTGTGGTGACAATGACAGCATGAAGTGTAGTGCTTGCACCTTTAAAACCTTGGCCAAGGTGGTACTATGCTATGGGTAATAACCGTCAATTACTAGAACCAATAGGGCAATGTCTAACTAAGAAGGTCATTCTCAAAGGCGATGATGTCTATATGTTGACTAGCTATTACAGTTGCGGGTTCTGCACCAAGTCTTGGATGGCATGAAAGATTGGATCTTGTGCCTACATCTCTCATGTAGGGTTGGGCCACTTCCTTGAGCAAGTTGTGTGGGAGACCATTGAAGGTCAAGATTGTAAGATCAATGGTTGGGAGGTAAAATCTTTGATGGTACTCTTTCCCTGTGAAGAGATCAGGAGCTTGAAGTAAAGATAAACAAGATCAAACCATCCAGTTAATTCAAGTTCTATGTTTTATAATTATAATAATTAATGATTTCTTTTATTTGGCACTAAAAAAATGGAAATTTGTTAATTAAATTCATTTTTATGTAAGGTTAGTTATTCTAGAAAAATTGTATTTTCCTTTCAATTATTATTAAACCAACTTTCAGTTATTCATGTTCATGTGAAAAGGATAATGGTTACTTCAATTATTATAGTTAAAGTGAAATTCAATTCTTATTTTTTGTAATTTAAATTAAACTATTTGTTATTAATTTAGGAAGTTAGTTTGGTATGTTACTATTATCAAAAACGTTTGCACCCATGCTTGAGGTATGACCCCAAGCAACCTTGTGAAACATTGAATCAGCCTCCAAGTGTGGGACCTTGTGCATGTGAGGCCAAATCTCCGGAGAAGGCCGGCTTCCTTCTAGTCAGGGTGCACCTATGCTAATCTAAACTAACTTTAAGAGAAAAGGGAGAAGGAAGATTACAGGAAAGTAAAAGGGGTGATGCACCAGATTGAGATATGGTTTCTCCCTGCCTATAGTTGCACATAACATTAATAAAGCACCCAACGTACACAGTTCTTATACCTTATTCTATTCCAAAGACATACATGCAAGTTACAACTTAAAAGATGTTGCAAGGAAAGACATCCACAAGACAACAACTAACAAGAAGATCTAACACGACACATAAACTAAGAACAGAAAAAAAAAAATCATCAAACACAAGGCAAGGAGATGCACAACATAGCTGAATGTAAAAAAAGGTGGAAAACAAGGGTTTCTATCAAAGGAAAATTACAAGTGCAAGGCATAGCCACTGCAAAAGAACCAAAGGAGAACAACCCAGAAATTATGTACAAAAATTGCCCTTATAGATCAAGCATAACTCAGAATTTTCAATGAAGTTCAAACCTAGAACTAAATTGGGTTAGATTACAAAACAACAGTAAGATCAAAAATCAAATAAAAAAACTGATTTCTATGTGCAAGTTGATCCATAGCAATGACAAAAAAAGGCCAAAATGAAGGCACTCTGCAGTCAAAACTGTAACATAGATATGGAATGATATGCCTTTGACAGAAAAGAACGACACTTTTGCAAGTAGTAAAAGGGCATGGTGGCATTAGATGGTGTGTACATGGAAGATATTGGTCGTTGGAGACAATTGGGCAAGGAATTCGGCCCCTACAACCACATCATAGTTGTTAACAATCAACTCGAGTTGTTGACAAAAGAAAACATCAGTACGACAAACACGGGGGATTATCGCTACCTCGCGCACCCGCATACATCACACTACTTTCTTCCTCGCACCACCGCAGGGCTGCAAGGTGCGTTGATCAATTTACCGCAGGCATGCACACTTAACTCCGACAAGTATGTTGAAATAATCGTGCAAGCATGAGAGAATAAGGACCATTTCTAAATGCATGTTCATTTCTGGATTCGATTGTGTGTTTTTTAGCATCAACATTTCGGATCACACTCCATGATCCATCATCAGGAAGAAAGAGTGCAAGAATTGTCTCTTCCTGATGATGGATCACAGAGTGTGATCCGAAATGTTGATAATAAAAAACACACAATCGAATCCAGAAACGAACATGCATTTAGAAATGGATTGTGGAAATCTGATAATGTTAATAAGGACCATTGATCATCATAAAGATGCTCGAGATTTATGGTAATAGAATGGGGCCCACTGGTAAGGAAGATAACACGTGTTACCCACCAAATGCCCGAAAACACGACGTGTTGGCCCTGACAAAGTTTAGCGCATGATGAAGGTGTCTCAGATCAGTTATCTATGATGGGCTAATTGGTGGCAAAAATAGCCAACAATTACAAATAAAGCTATCCCTCCCGTTATCCAAAGACCGAGATCACCTTCTCAAAAGAACTTCAATTTTTGTTGATAAAAAATTGCTAAGAATCTAAAACCATTATTTTGCCAAAAATTGCCAAAAGAAGCTGCTGCAAAACAGCAACATGATTTTGTGGAAAAATCAACAAACCCTTGATGAGACACGATTTTGTGAAAAAAAAAGTCAAAAACCTTCGTTTTGTGGAAAAAAACAGTAAAATGCCCACAGCAAGACTCTTGATTTTGAGGAAAATATCATCAAAAACCCTTAATAGTTTAAAAACCCACACTGTTTGTTCTAAAAAATCACCAAAAAAACAAAAAATAAGATTTTTAGAAAAAAAAAATCATGAAAAACCCCTCCACAATTTTTGGGAAAAAATTATGCAAAACCCATTGTTGTGAGGTTTTCACACCATCACCCCATTGCAAATGGGGACCCCTCTTTTTGCTTTGGCAGAAGTAGTGGTCTTAGGTGGTCTTGGTAGCATTTTTTAAGTCTCCATATTGAACAGATGAGTTTGGGCAACTTTGGCATGTTGGGTACTCAAGTTTGTCAATGGTGTGAGCGAGAGCTGGGCTAAGCTAGTCAAAGATATGGAATTGAAACCAAGTCATTTGTGATGAAATGAGTTAAAACCTTTTGAAAATCCTTGTTCTAGTTTCAATTCCACCTTAGAAAGTCAGGAAAGGTTGTGGGAGGTAACAATGTTGAAGGCGTGTTGAATCCTGAAATTTGGCTAATTTTGGAATTTTTTTAAAACTCCCAAAGTCTAAAATCTTTATTATAACTCCTATGAAGATAAAACCTATCTCAAACATCCTGATAGTACTTATATAAAATATAACTTAAAGTATAAGTAACTTTTCCTTAAAAGTTATATTTTATATAAATCCTCTTGCGCTCTAAGATGAAGAAACTGACTTGCTGAATTTGGGAGTTAACTTGCAAACAAAAAATCCTAGCACTAGGTCGGAATCCAACCATGTCTTAGAATTCATAATCCTAGCAACCCCCAAAATTATGCCCCTTGTTGAAATTGATAGCATCATTCAGATAATTAATATATAAATATATGTGTACATATTAATGTATATGTATTTGCTAATACATACACATTAATATATACATATATATATAGTTCATTATTATAGTTGAAATAATCTATCAATATATGTTTCATTATAATCTATCAATATATATATACATTAATATATACATATATATTAATGTATGTGTAATTACAATTACATATACATTAATATATATAAATATTAATGTTTACATATTTGAAATAATAAATACCAAATCAGTTTTATTAAACATGATTAATGATATAACCGATATAATATCGGTTTGAATATATATTGAAAGTCTTCACCAAATAGACCAATAACTATCGGTGATATAAGTTAAAGTATTTAAACCACCATATAACGTGAAAAGCGTTATCGACTGTTCTGTTAAAATCGACCAAATTAGTATGCACCACCGTGTTTGGTGAAAGTCAATATGCATCGACTATGTTATATTACTGCCGTGTTTGGTTAAAGTCGATATGCATCGACTATGTTATATTACTCTCATGTTTTGTTACAGTCAATATGCATCGACTATATCATATTACCATTATGTTTTGCAATGATAAACTGATGGTAATAGAACGGTGTGAACTGCTTTGAACAGTCACAACTTGATGAGTCGTGACTCATTAATGAGTCGCGTCTCATCAAGTAATGACTGCTCACTGCAGTATATTATGCAACTCATTTGATGACTCTTAGACACCGAAATACAGTAATCTATCAGTACATAAGTGTCTATAAGTCTCTGCAACAATTAAAATCTGAAATTCTATACTAATTTCTAAGAAGTCTATCATATTTTACATGGTATCAGAGCGCTGGTTCTGAAGGATCCAAGTGGCTGATAAACTCAAGAAATTAAGATTTAGATTGAATACATTACATTCCCAAATGGCAAGCATTATCAGATTCGAGGACAGACTTGAGGGTGCTAACAACTTTCAATCATGGAAGTTCAGAATCATAATGTTATTAAAAGAAAATAAAGCCGAATCTTTCATAAGAGAAGACAAATTAAAACCAAAGGCAGAGCCTGACATATCAACTTGGAATGAAGGAAATGACAAAGCAATGAAGATCATCATTGATCGAGTTAGAGATCACATTGTTCCAATATTAACAAAATATGAAAGAGCATGTGAAATGTTCAAAGCACTAGAGAAAACTTATGAGATAAGTAATGCCAGCAAGAAATTAGCCTTGAAAAAGGAGATAAATCATATAAGTATGAACACAGGTGAGAAAATAAATTCATACTTTATGAGAGTCTCAGCTATAAGAGATCAATTATCAATATTTGGCTATGAAATTGATGGTAAGGAATTATCATTGATTGCATTAGATGGTCTACCTGAATCTTGGGAGACTTTTGTCTCGGGCATAAGTGCTAGGTCTAAGTTTCCAAAATTTGACCGACTGAGAACAGATTGCCTTCAGGAAGAATCAAGACTAGACAAGAAAGGACTAAAGACGAAAACCATTGATGAAGATCTTCATGTACTAAATGTGAATACCCACAAGAAAAGGAACAGACATTTCAAGAAAAGGAAATTCAACCCTGAAAACACTAAAAAGAAATATGTCAAAAGTCTGGTGTTTCAGATGTGATAAATATGGACATTATGTAATAAATTGTCCATATAAGACCCATCAGGCTTCATTCACCAAAACAAAGAAGAAGAAGACCAAGTTTCAAATAAAAGCACTTGGGTTATTGACAGTGGTTCTTCTAGACATATTACAGGATTCAGAGAACTACTAGACTCTATGATATTAAAGGATTCAGAGAACTATTAGACTCTATGATAGAAGAATCCAATGAGGAAGTGACTATTGGAGACGACTTTGCTTATCCAGTGAAGGGTGTTGGAACATGCACTATCAAATTAAAGACCGGTACTTCCATTCAACTTACTGGAGTACTATTTGTACCAGGTATCAAGAGGAACCTAGTATCCATATCTGCTCTTGAGGATAATGGATATAGGGTAACCTTTATGGATGGTAAAGTAAAGGCCTGGCCAAAGAAATCCACTATTAAGCAAGCCCAAATCATAGGTAGAAGGCAAGGTTGTCTATATGAGTTATGTACTGAATCAAATCGAGTCCTAATTAATGAAATCACTAACTCAAATGAGATATGGCATAGAAGACTAGGACATTTAAACTACAAGGCTCTATCTTCTATGGAAAATTTAGTCACTGGATTACCAAAACTTAGGCAGTATCACCCTGGGGCATGCAAAGGTTGTGCTTTAGGTAAAAACACAAAA
Organism: Chamaecyparis obtusa; assembly: GCA_027943335.1. Taxonomy (NCBI): domain Eukaryota; kingdom Viridiplantae; phylum Streptophyta; class Pinopsida; order Cupressales; family Cupressaceae; genus Chamaecyparis; species Chamaecyparis obtusa. Next base: position 1,234,564 of record BSBK01003612.1, on the reverse strand, counting down.
GGGGCATTTCAAAACAGTTATAGTAGAACAAACAATGTATTAGAATTAGTTCATTTAGACTTATGTGGACCAATGTCTGTTCCATCAATAGGAGGATGCAAATACTATGTAATCTTTATTGATGATTTCTCCAAGAAGACCTGGAAATATTTCTTTAAACATAAAGAATCTGAAGAGATCCTGAAAATGTTTAAAGACTTCAAATCAATCACTGAAAACTTTTCTGGAAAGAAAATCAAGACCCTAAGATCAGATAATGGAAGAATACACATCAGACATTTTTAAGGAATTCTGCAAAGATGCTGGGATTAAGAGGGAGTACATTGCTCCTTACAATCCACAACAGAATGGGGTTGCTGAAAGGAAAAATAGAACAATTATTGAAGCTACCAAGGAAATGCTTCTTGATCAAAATCTTGACACTTCTCTTTGGCCAGAAGCATCTAATACTGCTGTATATATTCAAAATAGATGTCCACACTCCCACATTGATAGTAAAACTCCTAAAGAAGCTTTCTCAGGGACAAAACCAGACATCAGCAACTTTCGAATATTTGGTTGTCCCATATACATACATATACCAAAAGAAAAGGGAACAAAGTTAGAACCATCTGGAAAGAAAGGTATTTTTGTAGGATATAGTGAAACCTCAAAAGTATACCGTATATATATACCTGGTCAAAATCATATTGAACTAAGCAGGGATGTAATCTTTGAGGAAGACATAGCTTTCTCTAGAGCAAGAAATTCTGTAGAGCCAGAAACACATGTCTCCCCAGAAGAAAATTTTACACCTGAGAGTCAGAGGGAGTATTCTGAGGAAGAAGAAAATAAGGAAAAGCTCTCACCATTAGAAAATCCCAAAAAGAGACCGCTCTAGGCCACTAAGATCATAGAAGCGAAGTCTTATGGAGCTCCTTCAAGGACATTAAGGGAAAGTAACAGACCCTCGAGATTATCTAGTTATGTAGCCCTCATGAGTGAACTCTCAAAATCAGAACCTACAAATGTTCCAGATGCTATCCAGCAGCAAGTATGGAAAGATGACATGACAGAAGAATATCAGTCTATTATAAAGAATTATGTATGGGACATTGTGCCTAGACCCAAAGAGAAATCAGTAGTCACGTCTAGATGGTTGTTCAAAATGAAACATGTTGCAGATGGCAGTATAGAGAAGTACAAAGCAAGATTTGTAGCCAGAGGTTTTTCACAAAAGGAAGGGATTGACTATGAAGAAACTTTTGCCCCTGTTGCCTGATACACTTCAGTTCGAACAGTCTTAGCCATTGCAGCTGCTAAAGGATGGAAAGTGCATCAAATGGATGTAAAGACTGCCTTCTTAAATGGAACCATTGAAGAAGAAGTATATCTAGAGCAACCTGAAGGGTTTGAGATTCAAACCTCCAAAACGCATGTGTGCAAACTAAAGAAAGCTTTATATGGACTTAAATAGGCTCCCAGAGCTTGGTATGAGAGGATTGATAATTACCTTCTGCAGTTAGGATTTTCCAAAAATGATGTTGATCCAAATCTCTACTTCAAAATAAACAAAAGTGACATGTTGATATTAATTCTATATGTTGATGATTTATTGATTACAGGAGAGGATCATCTTATTCACCAATGCAAGAAAGACTTAGACAAAGAATTTGATATAAAAGACTTAGGTCTTTTACACTACTTTCTTGGTTTAGAAGTCTGGCAGAAATCAGATAGTATTATTCTAAATCAAGGTAAATACACTCTTGACATTTTGAAGAGATTTGGTATGTTAAACTGTAAACCAATGTCTTCTCCCATGGAAACAAATTTTCATAAGCTAAAAGAAGCAGCAGCAGAATCCCCACCTGCAGATCCTTCTCTATACAGGCAGATCATAGGTTCCCTAATGTACTTAGTGAATACCAAACTAGATATTTGCTTTACAGTAAAAGCCTTAATTCAGTTCATGTGTGAACCTAAAGAGATTCATCTCACTGCTACAAAACATTTATTGAGGTATTCAAGGTACTCTTAACTATGGACTCAAATATGAAAAGACAGAATTGGACCTTCATGGATTCACTAACTCAGACTGGGCTGGCAGTGTGACTGATCGAAAAAGCACCTCAGGATGCTGTTTTGGTTTGGGATCAGCTATGGTATCATGGATTAGCAGAAAACAATCTTCAATGGCTCAGAGTTCTACAGAGGCTGAATATATTGCATGTTCAATGGCTGCTAGAGAAGTAGTATGGCTCAGAAAACTACTTAATGGGTTATTTGGTAAACCGTTAAAACCAACTACTATTCATTGTGATAACCAGAGTTGTATCAAGTTATCAGTAAATCCAGTGTTTCATGACAGATCCAAGCATGTTGAAATTCCTTATCACTACGTCCGCGGTATGGTTGAAAGGAAAGTGATTCAATTGAAATATATTAGCACAGGAGATCAAACTGCAGATATTCTTACCAAAGCTCTTCCCAAGGTGAAAGTTGATCACTTCAAGAAAAATCTTGGTATAGTTGTAATATGATTTTTGATTTGTATTAATATAATTAAGATGTTTAATGTGTAAACTTCTTATGGGCTCATCCATCCTGAGTACATTTCTAAGAAGTGATGACTTCTTAGACAATGAACACTTGTATTAGATATTACAAGGTGACGATCTTGTAATGGAGATTCGTTATGGTAGACTTTTATATGTCAATGCACATACCATAATAGGGTTACATGTAAAGGGAATGTAATGTTCTCTTGTTCCTTGTATCATGATCTAAGGTGATATGAAAATCAGGTATCACAATCTAAGGTGATTCCTCATATCACGATCTAAGGTGATATGAAAACTAGGTATCACAATCTAAGATGATTCCTCATATCACGATCTAAGGTGATATGAAAACTAGGTATCACAATCTAAGGTGATTCCTCATATCACAATCTAAGGTGATATGGAAAATAGGCATCACAATCTAAGGTGATTTCTCACTTTACAAGTTAAAGTAATGTGCATAACATTTATCATTTACATGATGATTTCATGTATTACATAATATCACAAATTATGGTGGAATATGGAAAATTATCTTCCCTGGCTAAGAGGGAGCGTTGAAATTGATAGCATCGTTCAAATAATTAATATATAAATATATATGTGTACATATTATGTATATGTATTTGCTAATACATACACATTAATATATACATATATATATTTCATTATTATAGTTGAAATAATCTATCAATTATAATCTATCAACATATGTTTCATTATAATCTATCAAAATATATATATATATATAATTACAATTACATATACATTAATATATATATATATATATATATATTAATGTTTACATATTTGAAATAATAAATACCAAATCGGTTTTATTAAACATGATTAATGATATAACCAATATAATATCGGTTTAAATATATATTGAAAGTCTTCACCAAATAGACCGATAACTATCGGTGATATAAGTTAAAGTATTTAAACCGCCATATAACGTGAAAAGAGTTATCGACTGTTTTGTTAAAATTGACCAAATTAATATGCACCGCCTTGTTTGGTTAAAGTCGATATGCATCGACTATGTTATATTACTGCCGTGTTTGGTTAAAGTCGATATGCATCAACTATGTTATATTACTGCTGTGTTTTGTTAAAGTCGATATGCATCAACTATATCATATTACCGTTATGTTTTGCAATGATAAACCGATGGTAATAGAACGGTGTGAACTGCTTTGAACACTCACAACTTGATGAGTCGTGACTCACTAATGAGTCACGTCTCATCAAGTAATGACTACTCACTGCAGTATATTATGTAACTCATTTGATGACTCTTAGACACCAAAATACAGTAATCTATCAGTACTTAAGTGTCTATCAGTCTCTGCAACAATTAAAATCTGAAATTCTATACTAATTTCTAAGAAGTCTATCATACTTTACACCCCTATTAAAAGCAAGTTTCAAGTGCAAATTGATGAGAAAAGTGAACAAAAAATGCAAAATGATGTTTTTTTGAGGTGATGTGGTGAAGCAATGTAAAAATCCTAGAACGATGGCGGAATTCGCTGCCCTCATAGGATTCCCAATCCTAGGAGACACAAGATTTCCGCCTCCTCAATCAGACTATCCAACAGCGAGGATAATTCATGGCACAATTTGAAGTGAAAATCCAAGGTAAAAACGATGACATCCACCTAAGGCAATGGAAGTTTCATCAAGGATGAAGTGGTAGAATCTTGAAGACAAAGGATCAATGATAAACTGTAAGGTGGAAATCCTAGAGGGATGGCCGAATCCACTACCCTCTTAGGATTCCAAATCCTTTGGTACCCCAAACTTCTGCCCCCTTTTAGAGCCACCAAAATGGGAGTTTCATGGACAAAAAGCTAAGTGGATGAGTGAAAACAATTTGCACCAAGAAACCATATCCAAATTGAAGGTGAAACAATGGAATTGAAAGATTTTGAGAAAACCAAAATGCAGTCCTAGGGAAGGAGCCGAATCCACTGCCTTCCTAGGATTCCCAATCCTAAGCAATGCCTAACTTCTGCCTTGCATTAGTAGAGAACATGAAGGCATGAGCAAGCAAAAAATCAGATCTAAATTGAGGGAAGAATGATGAAGTTGAAGGGTTTTAGAGGTGAATGATTCTAGGCCTAAGATAGACAAAACCAAATGATGAGAGTGGAGAATCAGTCATAAGGAGAGGGTGGATTCCGCCCTCTACTGAGGATTCTCAGTCCTAGGACAGGTCAAAATTCCGCCTCTACCAACTAAGGAACACCTTCAAACTTGAACCAAGATCAAACAAGTGAAGGAGAAGGGGGTGTGTTTGATTATGACCATAAGGATGAGGCATGAAATAGGCTTGCAAAAGTTGAAGAAAGTGAAAGAAAAATCTTAGAGGGATGTGTAATGTCCCCTTCTCTGCGATAGACCATTATGGCGCCTAATTAGTCTATCTCCCCATCCAGATAGACTAATGGCTACTTCCGGAGGATGCCAATCAGTCACATGCTTCAATTGGGTGAATTTTAAATATTCAGGAACCCTTTTCCATAGTTAAGTCACTTTATTTATAAAGTGAGATTATAAAGTTACTTTATGACTTAAAGTCATTTTATTTTAAAAGGAAACTTAAGTGACTTAAGTGATTTCACTTTATCCCACATTGCTTAGTTTTCTATGATTTCCCTCATATCAAGGTTATAAAAGCATAAAGCTCTCCTTGGGAAAAGGACCACGAATATTATAAACAAAGAAAAACAAATCTCTGGTTACTTTTGTGACTAGTTTTATTTTCTTGAGGACGGAACCCCTTGAGGAAAAGCTGAGAAGTTGGACGTAACCCCAGCATCTCAATAATGGTGGAGTCATTCAAATTTCACATTGGAATTTAATGCGTAAGTACAAGAAGTGTTATTGCATCAGTGTTTTTGGAATCAGTTTTAGCAAGCAAGGAGACAGGTAATTTCCAGAATTTGAAATATCAGTTTGAAACGGGGCTTTGCATTTAAAGAAATCTCAGATTTATATATTTCCAGAGCTGGCAGTCATACATCCTGCTCACGCAATAAAGGTTCAATAGGTTAATATAGTCAAGCAAGCAGTCAACCAAGAGGTTGTATCTTCTACGTCAAAATCAATGCTATACAGGTGCTCGCGTGGAAGGAGGTTGAGTCTTAAGACACTCCGAGGAGACATATCATCTGTTGAAAACATTGACTGCTGGCTGAGCTCTCATAGGCTGGAGGTCATGTTGCTATGGGATTATAAGCATGGTGGTGACATTTTGCAGGAATATATTCGGCAATTTACAACATTAATAGACGTTCTCGGCAAAGAGGATTTCGGGAGGTTTTGGAAATGTTAGAACCGGGTGGGGAACCATGTAGGCATTGCCAAGGGAAGCATTCTCACTTACACCTGAGTCGCCCTGATCTTAGCATTCACGCCCAAGCTGTCCACCATATGGGAGTTGGACATCAATGTGGGCATAGATCATTGATGGCCTTCGGCAGCCAATACATATTGTACCACCACGTATAGGCCACGGGCTTACATCGACAGCACCCTCAGTGCCATGATCAATGTGAAGCATCCATAGTGCTACTGCCTTTACATTGAGTACAGGTTGATATAGAGAACAGTCATACCGAAGTAGACAAGGAGATTGTCTTTGAACAGGATACACGAGATACAGATATGGCTAAGGAGACAAAGAGAGAGGCCAACGAAACATTGAGGGCCATACACGAAGGACAGGATCATATCGTTGATGTATTATAGCAGTTTACAGGGTTATCCAGCAGTTGACAGTAGCACCCAAGAGGCCCCAAAGCCATCACAGTGGTGGAGGTAGTGTAGTAGGATCACCTAGGGCAGCTAGAGCCCCCATTCGTACTACAGATAGGCCCCTTATGCCTATCTTCGCAGAGAATAACACAGGGGAAGAGGTAGCATAGCCTGAGACAACGGGCATTCTTCCAGAGAATGTGATGACCATGCATGATAAGTGGAATATGCTACCAGATAATGTCAAAGATGTTTTAACCTTTCCCTAGTATATGGCTCAGAAGAGAGAATTTGGCAGGTTTCAGCGGGATAGGAGACCTAGGGGTCAGAACAGGGACTTAAAACATGCAATGAACAAATTAACCCTCCCTACATTTGATGGCAGCGGTAAGGCACCCCGAGAGCTTGGATTCACAAGCTAGACACCTTCCTGACCCTCAAACCCATGTCAGAAACGGAGGCAATTAAATTTGTCACAATGCATTTAGAGGGAGCCGCATATGACTAGTGGCATCATGGCCTTGTCACCCAGGATCATGGGCTGATTACGTCTTATGAGACTTTCAGCATGAAATTGATTACCCGTTTCGATAGGAAGGGCATAGAGGTTTATTACAGGGAGTTAGCCCAGCTGAGACAATGTGGATCCTTGGACCACTATATTGATGAGTTTCAGAGGATTTCCATCATGGTTCCAGATATGTCTGAGAAGAGGAAAGTGATATTTATTGAGGGCCTACAGGATAGATTCAGAGGGTTGGTTAGAGTTCTCAAGCCAAACACTTTGGATGACACTATTAAATTAGCACATGACTTGGATTCACCTTCTTCCCTATTACAGCCACCTAAGAAAACTTTTAAGGGATCCTCTTCATTCCAAAAGAACAAAAATCAGAATAAGAGTATGCCCCCTAGATTCAATTTTGAGACAAGAAATGAGTTGAGAAGGAGGAAATTATGATTCGCATGTAGAGAGCCTTGGACTCCAGACCACAGGTGCCTTGGGAAAGGCAAGATACATTACATTGAGGTGGCTTCCGATGGTGAATGCAAACAGCATGAGGGCAATGATGTTGAGGACAGCAATGCGGAGACTCAAGAAGAGCAACCGGCAAAAGAAAAGAAGGGGGAAACCCCCCGTGAGCAGCCCCCTATTACTTTAGCATCTCTTTCAGGGATTCCCACATGTCATCCTTTCCGTTTGAAGGGTGTGGTTAGAGGACAACGGATCATTTACATGTTGGATACAGGTGCCACTCATAACTTTATCAACACAAGTATGGTTTCCTGGAGGAGATTACAAGTTGATGGAATTCCCGAGTTTGAGGTTAAGGTGGCCGGAGGGGACTTGTTGAGATGATCTTCGGACTCTCGATTTACTTTGGGGATTATCTTCTAGAGGCTGACTTTTACGTCATTGATTTGGATAGCCTAGATGCCATTCTGGGTATGCATTGGTTACAGACCTCAGAAAGGTACACTATTGACCACAAGTTGAAACAGCTGGAGTTTATGCAGGGTGATTAGCAGATTATACTTAAGGCCATGCCAGATGGCGGACCCAAATTAGTATTGGCTCATAGGATGGAGACCATCACGAGGCATAGCGATATGGAATGGGCAGCCCAGTGTTTCATATCCTCTAAACCCACACCAGATTCAGGGCAGCAGGTTCACATTGATATCAAAAATGTGCTTGATAAGCACAAACGGGTTTTTGAGGACATCCCACCAAGTATACCTCCAGACAGAGGTTTTGAGCACATCATTGAGATGGAGGGGAGCACCAAGCCCGTGATCACTACCCCTTATCGTCACCCCAGACACTATAAGGAAGAAATAGAGAAGACGATAAAGGAACTTCTAGATATGGGGCAAATCAGGGCCAGTTCTAGCCCCTTCGCTTCTTCAGTAGTTTTGATAAAGAAGAAGTATGGTACTCTTCGTATGTACATTGACTACCATGCACTCAATAAGAGAACCATTAAGTACAAGTATCCCATTCGCCGGATTGATGAGTTACTAGATGAGCTACATGGGACAGTTTATTTTTCAAAGATAGATCTTCGATCAAGATACCATCAGATACGTGTCCGTGAGGAGGATGTTCATAAGACAGCATCCAAATGCCACTATGGGCACTATGAGTTTCTAGTGATGCCATTTGGGCTCACTAATGCACCTGTTCCTTTCCAATCGTGCATGAATCATATATTTAAAAAAGCAATTACGCAAAGGTGTCTTGGTATTCTTTGACAACATTTTGGTCTTCAACATGACATGGGAGGAGAACTTACAAAACTTGGATGAGATTCTTAGCATTATGGAGAAGCAGTCTCTGTTTGCGAAAGAATCCAAGTGTGAGTTTGGATTGACTGAGATTCTCTACTTGGGGCATGTGATAGGGGCAAACGGAATTAAGGTTCACCAAGAGAAAATTCAAGCAATTCTTGACTGGCCACCACCAAGGAATGTGTCAGATTTGAGGGGTTTCCTTGGATTATGTTCTTATTATAAGAGGTTCGTGAAGGGATTATCTCAGACAGCAGCACCCCTTACTGATCTTACTCGGAAAGGGGATTTCAGGTGGACATATGAGGCAGAGGTAGTCTTTGACAAGCTTAAGACAGTCATGAGTACTTGCGCGGTTCTAGCACTCCCGAACTTCTCTCGTCCATTTGTTCTAGAGTGTGATGCTTCAGGGAATGGAATTGGTGCAGTGTTGATGCAAGACAGACACCCCATAGCATACGAGAGCAGGAAGCTTAAGGACAATGAGAGGCTGTATTCTACTTACGACAAGGAGATGCTTGCCATTATGCACGCCCTGGCTAAATTCAAACAGTATCTAGTGGGTGGCAAGTTTACAGTTAAGACAGACCACAATAGCCTGCGCTACTTCTTGGAACAGAAAGAGTTAAATGAAAGACAACAAAAGTGGGTCAGTAAAATCCAGGCATATGATTTTGACATTGAGTATGTCAAAGGGAAAAATAACATTGTGGCTGATGCACTTTCCAGGAGACCTCCAGTAGCGGCTTGCTGTGCTTTATCAGAGCTCTTTGCGGATTGGAAATCTCATTTGCTGGTTGAGTATTCTAAAAATACTCAAGCTTGTCAGATTTTGGATGGTCAGCTCCAGGATAGCAGGTACAAGGTAATCGATGATATTATTTTCTATAAGGATAGGATCTACCTAGTACCAAGTTCTAAACTTAAGGCTAAGGTGATGAATGTTGTTCATGATGCACCAACAGCAGGACATCCGGGGTTTTTTAAAACCTATAGGCAGGTCAGAGAGAGGTTCTCATGGAAGGGCCTCAAGGATGATGTCCTTCAACCTATCAGAGAGTGCCAAACTTGTCGGCAGAACAAGTCCGAGCACGAGCATCCTGTCGGCTTATTGCAGCCCCTTCCCAATCCAGCACAGAGATGGGAGGGTATTTCGATGGATTTTATTACAGGGTTGCCGAGAGTGTGAGGCAAGGATAGCATCTTTGTGGTGGTGGACAGACTTACTAAATTCCCTCATTTCTTCGCCATCGCAGCAAATTGGTTAGCTTCGCAGGTAGCTGAGCTCTTCTTCCAAGAGATTTTCAGACTGCATGGTCTCCCCAAGACCATTGTGAGCGACAAAGATAGTAAGTTCCTCAACACCTTTTGGCAGGAGTTATTTAGATTGGCAAGCACCGAGTTGACTCCCAGCACCAGTTACCACCCACAAATAGATGGTCAGACGGAGATTGTGAACAAATGGGTGGAAGGCTATCTCCGAAATTATGTAGCAGGACAGCAGAGGGTGTGGGTTAAATGGTTGTACTTGGGGGAGTTTTGCTACAACTCCACCTATCACATGACTATTGGCATGTCACCGTTTCGGGCTCTCTATGGTAGCGAACCCCTATCATTTATAGACTTGGCCCTATAGGACAGCAGGGCACCGATTGCAAAAGATTGGTTATAGGATTATCAAGATATACTTAGATCTCTCAGGGAGAACATTTAGAGGGCATAGAATCAGCAAAAGATGTACGTTGATCGACATCGGACATAGTGGAGCTTTGAGGCAGGGGATATGGTCTACCTTCGTCTTCAGCAGTACATGCAGAGTTCTTTGAAGAAGAGTGGGTCAGAAAAGCTTAAGCCCCGATTTTATGGTCCCTATCGCATTTCCAGGAGGGTTGGTGAGGTGGCTTACAAGCTTGAGCTACCGGCAGACAGTAGAATCCACAATGTATTTCAAGTGTCTTGCCTCAAGAAGGCGATTGGGCAACAGATAGTTCCATCAGTTGGATTACCCCCGCTTGATGAGGAAGGTAAATTGGTTTTGGTTCCAGCTGAGGTGATTGAGGTTAGGGAGAGGAAACTATGGAATAGGGCCATCAGAGAGTATTTGATTCATTGGAAGGACTTACCTATTGAGGACGCCACATGGGAGGGTGAATCGATTCTGCAGCATCCTGTGTTGAGATTACTTGAGGGCAAGCAATCCCGGGAAGGGAGGACTGTAATGTCCCCTTCTCCGCGATAGGCCATTATGGCGCCTGATTAGTCTATCTCCCCATCTAGATAGACTAATGGCTACTTCTGGAGGATGTCAGTCAGTCACAAGCTTCAGTTGGGTGAATTTTAAATATTCAGGAACCCTTTTCCATAGTTAAGTCACTTTATTTATAAAGTGAGATTATAAAGTTACTTTATGACTTAAAGTCATTTTATTTTAAAAGGTAACTTAAGTGATTTCACTTTATCCCACATTGCTTAGTTTTCTGTACTTTCCCTCATATCGAAGTTGTAAAAGCATAAAGCTCTCCTTGGGAAAAGGACCACGAATATTATAAACAAAGAAAAACAAATCTCTGGTTACTTTTGTGACTGGTTTTATCTTCTTGAGGACGGAACCCCTTGACGAAAAGCTGAGAAATTGGACGTAACCCCAACATCTCAATAATGGTGGAGTCATTCAGATTTCACATTGGAATTTAATGCGTAAGTACAAGAAGAAGTGATATTGCATCAGTGATTTTGGAATCAGTTTTAGCAAGCAAGGAGACAAGCAATTTCCAGAATTTGAAATATCAGTTTGAACTGGGGCTTTGCATTTAAAGAAATCTCAGATTTATATAGTTCCAGAGCTGGCAGTCATACAGCCTGCTCACGCAATAAAGGTTCAATAGATTAATATAGTCAAGCAAGTAGTCTATATAGGTGCCCGCGTGGAAGGAGGTTGAGTCTTAAGACACTCCGAGGAGACATATCGTTTGTTGAAAACATTGACTGTGGACTGAGCTCCCGTAGGATGGAGGTTGTGTTGCTCTAGGATTATAAGCATGGTGGTGACGTTTTGCAGGAATATATTCGGCAGTTTACGACATCAATAGACGTTTTTGGCAAAGAGGATTTCAGGAGGTTTTGGAAGTGTTAGAACCAGTTGGGGAACCGCGTAGGCATTGTCATGGGAAGCAATTTCACTTGCACCCGAGTCACCCTAACCTTAGCATTCACGCCCAGGCTGTCCACCATATGGGAGTTGGACATCAACACGGGCATAGATCATTGACGGCCTTCGGTAGCTGATACATATTGGACCACCACGTATAGGCCACGGGCTTACATCGACAGCACCCTCAGTGCCATGATCAATGTGAAGCATCCATAATGCTACTGCCTTTACATTGAGTACCATAACGATACCCAGTGATACCATCAAAGAACATATGAGTTGCAGCAGGACACGTTGGTGAGTCATTTGCTGATTGAGATTGAAGACTTCGTGAAAACATATATAGTCTTGGTGTTGCAGCTAGAAGGTCTTAATAGATTGACAGAATCTGCTTGCACTACCAATATTGATTTGACTGCAAACGGAGTTGGCAAATAAAGGACAATAAAATAAATCCATATCTCAGAGGTCAGAATTAAATTCTTCTGCTATTGTAATTTCCTATGATGTTCTTTAATTAAAGAATTTCGTAAGAGTACCTCTATTCTTAATTTATGTTTCATCAATGGAAGGCTCTTTAAGGTCGATTTGCCTATGTAATGGTCTATTTATTGATGTTCGCATATTTCTGAATGTGAACTTGTGAGTGGTTATCTTTTGCTTTGAGGTTGTTTATTACAAGTGAACTGTTTGACACAAATCTTGAAGAGAGAAATTAGAACTTTGGGGAAACCTAGTAAGGGTCCTTACAGGATGGCGGAATCTACTACCCCCTTAGGATTCACAATCCTAACAACTATGAAAATTCCGCCCATGATTGAGGCTTAATCCTAGCCTATGGGTGACTTCCGCCTTGTAGTTATGGTGTTTGAGACATGTTTTAACCTCCAAATTTGCACAATGAAGGAAGAAGATGAAGGATAAGAAGCATGAGTGATGATATTTTGGAGAAAAAGGGGCATCAATCAGATTAAAAAGGCACTTAAGCACCTCAAAGTTATTTGATTTTGATCAAGAAACCAAAAGGAGATATGAGAAAACAAAATGAGATTGTTATGAGGGACGTGAAAATTCAATTAGAAATGTTGGATCAGTCCTAGCTAAGGGGTGGAATCCGGCCCTAGATAGGACTCGCAATCCTAGCATCCCTTCAAATTCCTCCCAAAACTAGGCCAACTCAACGAAACAATAGAAGGTGTGATTACATGATGAGTTAAGGATCAAAACTTGCCTCCACCTCCTTAATCAGGTCGGCCAATATGGAGAGCAAAAGATTGAATTAAAATGATTTATTGGCCAAAAGGGATGCAAATCGGCCATAATTATAGACGCCCCTTCATGCCTCATGTCACCTATATAAGAACAGAGGAGAAGATTCATTTTCAAACCAAGACAAGCAGATTTATCTCTGCAAAAAGCAGCGACTCCTCTCCAATTAGCAGCGAATTGACTTGTTGAAACAGCGAATTCTTCCTTCATTGGCAGCGATTGCAAAGGGCAGCAATCTCATATTTGATTGGCAAGTTGGTGATTCAAAAGGGGCATCGATTTTAGGCCTTTTAAGGCAGATTTCTTCTCAAAATCAGAAATAAAGGTGCAATAAGAAATGAAATCTGGGCATGTAATAGGCCTCAAACTCCTTTTAATTCCAAAATTTAGAAGAAACTTCATTTCAAGTCAAAGGAGTGAAGCTATTTTCTCAAAATTAGAACTTAGGATTTGCAAAAAGGAAGAGAAATTTGGTCTTGAAGTAACGAAGATCCATGATCACAATGCTTTTGCCTCCTTGTTTTGATGTAGAAGAAATGGTTGATGCAATTTTATGAAAACTTTCACATTTCCTTCATTTCATCATTTCATGAGCTTAATGCATTTTTCTCCTTTGTTTTTTGCGATGTGAATATGCGGCAAGGAGAGGAATTGAAAGCGAAGGATGATGGCAACATCAAGCTCAAGGACTTCAAGTGAGAAGGAGGTTCAAGATCAAGTTACCAAAGTGTAAATTCGAAGATCAAGATCAAGATGGAGAAAGAACAAGTTTGCTTACGCCTGCAAGAAAAATCAGAGAAAATTATCATTAACTTGAATTTCCTCCGGAAATCCAAGTTTACTTTTGAAGGGTCCAAGTGCATGAAGACTTCATCACTTCAAGAGGTTCAAGATTTAGGCACATAGAGTACAATCAAGTTCAAATTGTGACAATGAGAAAATTTCCAAGAACGAAGATGGGTAAAATTTGAGAAGATGAAACAATTTGGGAATATGTCATCACAATTGGAGGCTTGATATGTTGAGTATCAAGAGATGTTTTCACATCATCAAAGGATTGATCAAGTCTACAAGATAAGGATGTTGAGGTGGCACCCACTTGTCTTCCACCAATCAAAAAATTTCAGTTACACGTGTTCAAGCACATTCAATCATATTATGCCAAGTGTACAATTTTCTCATTAGCTCTCAAAAGAATTGTAATTTTCTTATTGGCCCATAGGGTGGTGCCTTCATATAATTGGATGATAGTGTGGCAACCCTAATTAGGGTTTGTAATGGGTAAATCTGAGGCCTTGATCTTCAATTGATCTTGGTCCTTTATTTTAATTGAACAACTATAGAAGGCCAAGGCCTTCTTATTTGTAATGGGTTAGATTTTAAAATCATTAGAGGAGAATAGATCAGAGAGTAGGGTAGGAGACTTGTTGAAATTGTTGCCATAATCCTATCAAAGTAATTGTTGATTCATTGTTGGTCTTCATGGTAGATTACTTGTGTTGCTTTGGAGTATTGCATGGTTTCTTCAATTCCTCACTTAGATTAGAATTTCATTTCACGTTGATTAGAAGTAGTGTTTAGTGAAATGCAAGATATTTTGGATGCATCTTTGGTGAACTCGCTTACACCAAACCACTAGCTTCTTGTTGATTGTAAGTTTTCCTTGTGTGGTCGAATGACATCTATGAACTTAATTTCGATTATTGCTTGCACATTGATATGCATCGATGGATGGTGTTAATGGAATGGTGGTAGTTTGAACATCTTACATTTACACTTATCCTTTGTAGTTTGTTTGGTTAGAAGTAATTGAAGTTAAAGTAGTTGATATCCATTGAATGAACAGCGTAAGTCTCTTTGTGATAACCAGCATATCACATCATAAAACTGAGTGAAAGTCCACAATAAAGAAGGAACCTTGAGGTTGTCACATTTGATCACACAATTCATCTACATTGTTTAGCATATGAGCATCCTTATTCAAGAGAGGGTTGGAGATTTGGTGTTTCATCCCGGAATACTAAGTATTCAGTTCTATATGTTGTAGTGGAACAAAACTCATGTCAACACCCACCATGATTTTTGGGAAAAAATCATTCAAAACCTGTTGTGCAAAATTCTCTTAGATCAGAAAAAGCATGATTCTTGGGAATAAATGTGCAAACCCTTAGATTAGAAAAACCACCAACCCTGGTCACAAGAATAGAGAACCCTTGCAGATCTAAAAACACTCCATTTTTGTGGTCGAAAAACAAAAAAAAAAGTCTAAATAAACCACAATTTCTGTTCAAAAAAATTGCCAAAAACTGAAAACCCTCAGTTTATTATAAAGAAATCAAGCAAAAAATCTTGTAAAATTTCCTTACAAAATGTTCAGGAAAAATCACAAACTTTACTCTAGTAAAATATCTGCCCAAAAAACCCCACTTTTTGTTTTAAAAAAATCAGCCAAAAAACTTATAGAAATTTTGAGGAAATTTCTAGGTAATTACACCTCAAATTTTATTGGAAAAAATTGTCAAAAACTAACCTTTGTTTTGAATCCATGAAATGATAATCGATTGATATTATTAAACAAAGGAGAGGAAAACTCCTTAAATAAGCAATTAGAAAATCTTTCCATAAGGGAAACAATCAAGAACTAAGACAGAATAGAAAGTTACTAAACTACTTAGTTACCAGATTCACACCCCCTGCCCCTGTATCCTGGTGCAGATGCACGGGGGTATGCATTTGGATGCCCTGTAGATGCACATCCACAAGCTGTGGATGCATTCAAATGCGCATCCAGCGCATCCTTTCACATCCACAGGCCATGGATGAGCACCTGGACAACATCCAGTCGCATCCGGGATCAACTTTTGAAGATCAGCCTCCTTCGCCTGGTTTATGCAATATATTGAAGTACAATGTTCAGGAATGTGGTAATAATCATAAATATATTCTGGAAGACATTGATAATAAGTGGGCCATATAGGAAAAAATTATGTTATGCATCATGACAATCAGTCATTTTAGATGCCATATACATGGATTTATTTTTCTGTTAAGCAACATTGTTAGACTGTGTGACTGTGTCAATTAAACATAGTTTTCATAATCAATTTGAAGATAGTAATCCTCATTTAGGCCCACATGCTTCCCTCCTATGTACCTAACCACCGAATTTCTCTGTCTAATTTGTAAACCTGAGATTAGACCATTAAGCATTCTATAAAAACACTTTTTTTGTGTGGATAATATGTTTGGATGTTATACTAATCGTAAGTCCAATGGCTTATATCAGTTGTTTAATGCAGCACTTGTTTATTAAATGGATTGCAGGTGTCCATAAGACTAAACCTTGGCCAAGCTCTTGGCAGATGGTAGTCTGTGTATATACAAGCAATAAATTGTAAAACTGTCTCTGCATGATGCTAAGTTGAGACAGAAAAGAAAGATGAGATCACGAGCAGCTCAGTAATCATGTACATGTAATTTTGTACAATGTGTTATCTCCAGTTTTCTAAAGATTTTGATAAAGCCAGACCCCATGTATAAAAGTTTTTGCGTTGGTAAGGCATTGTGATATTTGCCACTGTCATCTCCTCTTTTCCTATATTTTTGATTAATTTTGTATATTTCTTTAATTTTTTTGTATATATATAAGTTTATAATATATATATACATGTACCCAAATGCATCCAAAGCCCCCAAAAAAATTTCATGTATCCACGTACCGGATTCTCATACCCGCATCTATACCCAGATTCGAACCGGTAACTTTGCTAAACTAACTTAACAACTTAAAGAACAGAAAGTAACTTAAAACTGACTGACTTAAAAGAAATTTACTTACATGACCTTTATACAAAATATTGCAATATTACTTTAATAGCTTGCCAGCAAGTGCCTTCACAAGATTTTAAAATTTGAGCAATGTCATTTAAATTCACACACACTATGCTCAAATTTAGCATAAAAGGGGCATTGATAAGGCATACAAGCTCTATTTGGTAGGAGTTTCAACAAATGGAATGAACTCAAACAGTACTGTTTTCTTATCTAATTATTGAAATATATGACCATACATATATTTGTACACCCTCATTGAAAAACAAAGAGCTGCTCATCTCCCAAAACTATAACCCACTTAAATTCATTCAAGGTGGATTATAAACCACATACCTCGAAATTTATTTTCTGATGTCAGGATTCCAAATGTATTTAATGTTTCTCGAATCATGATACCTTGCACACCTATAAAGCTTTTGATTTTACTTTCAACAACTGCCATCCCATACAAAAAATGAAAAAAGAAAAAGAATAAGTTAATAATATAACATGAATGAGCTGGAATTTTTATAATTTCTTTGTATTGTCTTTGATTTGGTAATATGTTTTGGGCAAAAATTACAAAGGTAAGATGTTAGCTGCCAAATTAAATAGAGACGGCTCCTTTGTGCAAATACCAGCCAAAATTGCTCCATGCAAGTCTGCTGTCAGAAGGAAAAACTCAATATTCTTTTGCCTGAAATATTAAGGTTAAATTAGCTGTGGTGTAGCATGTCTTGCAGATTCATAATTACTGTTTGAAATTTGTACAAAAGATGACTTTGTGCTTCTCCACGCTATATCTAGAATGGCATGCAAAAAACTAAAACCTTACCTTCCATTGTTTAGGAGATCAACTATGTATTCTTTCCACATTTCATGCATTGGGTAGTACAGTTCATACCTGAAAGCATTTAGCTAATACTTAGCAAATATGGTCAGAAACAATAAGACGAGCATCAAATAAAATGTAACATCTTCTAAACTAACCAAGGAATATATTTCAACATATTCTGAGACTCATACATGTTACAAGTACAGTGAGACCATGGCTGTCAATGGCACAAGGATATTATCCTCATATTCCGAACATGTCTAGATGATATTATTAATTGAAATGAACTAAAAAAAGAGCGAGCATATCCACTGAGTGAATGTCAAGTAGAGTAAGCCACCAAGCACTTCCATTAACACTTTAAACTGACTACCAAAAGTGTATGGTTGAAGAGGCTCATGGAATTGTATGATGGAAAATTATAAATAAATAACTATAAATAAACGCAGAGTGTGAACATGTATAAAAATCAAGGAAAGTGACTTCTGAGAAAAGATAGTGGCAATCACTTTTGATACTTCTTGGGAAGGTCAAGAGATCCAAAACATCGATGCTGTCGCATGGACATATGTTTCTGGGAACGCTTTCCAAGCTTCTGACAAGTTTGATGTCGTGCCCTTTTGTATGCATTACGTTGTGAAGTAGGATTTTCAAGAGGAAGATATTTATCCTGTAATTTTTGTAGTTCATCCTTTGTATCTTTATCAGCCAGACCACCACTTCTAAGAATATCATATAGAATGTTACTGATTGTGTCACCTCCCCCTTTCTCCTCAGAAGTCTGAACCAAATTTTTAATCAATTCATTTCTGAGATAGGTACTATAATTAGTGAACAAATTACAATCTGTATATTACAATAAAAGCAGATGTGTCAAAATAAACTAAGACAATAGTACCTGTAAATGTGTGCCAAGTAAATTTTCATGAATAGGCTGACACAACTTCAAGTATGCATGATCATTTGCTTCAAAATCTGGAAACATTAGAATTAAAATTTGCATTAGCGCACTAGATTGTTTTCTGTAAACTTCAAAGTATAGAGATAATTGAAATAAAATTTTGGAGGTCATTACAGGCCACTTTCTGATATTACAGAGAAACAAATTCTTTACCTGCCAAACCCACTTATGCCCATTTGTAATGCCCCCATTTTTGCGCCTTCCTAAGCATCAGTTATTTTCAGAGGTTAACCTATTAGCAGTGGTCCCCGTAGGCTAATATGGTGATTATGGGGCCCTTTGAGGGTGATTCAGGGTTTATTCATCTGACCATTTGGGCATCTATTTCAATACTTCCATCTCAGTGCATCAGTTTATTTGTGGTTTGCCTTCCAAAAGTCTTTTAGGATCCGTTTATACACACTTAATCCACTTATGCCTATTTGTAATGTCCCCATTTTTGCGCCTTCCTAAGCATCAGTTATTTTCAGAGGTTAGTCTATTAGCAGTGGTCCCTGTAGGCTAATGTGGTGATTAGGGGGGCCTTTGAGGGCGATTCGGGGTTACTCAGCTGACCATCAAATGAGTTACATATTTATAGGATTAACAGATCCTATTTTAGACTTAGAGTAACAAATCTTCTAAATATGTTGAGCTGTTTCTACCAACTCAACAAACATGCAACTATTATAATATATTCATCCACAAAATACTAACCACCAAGGTGTGAACATAAACAAATATACCAACAAAATATGTCTACATAAAGCTGGATCATGTGGTCATGCTAGACGAAGCTGCTCCATTCAGTTTCATCATTCTTACAAATCTAAATGATTTTGTAGATAATTAGGAGTTACCCCCATTCATATTGATTACTGGTTATCCAGTATGACCAATTTTCTGTTCCTTCAATTCTTAGTTCAGATTCAGTGATTAACCTAATTCAAAATGGCATTATTTTACAGACTTGGTCCCTTGAATATAACTAAATTGGAGGAATGAAAGAAAAACAAAGGTCAAAGGATTTCAATGCCTACAAGAAAACCAATCAACAATAGCACAAGTGCAATAAAGCATTTATATTCAAACAAGCAACATGAGAGGGCACCACTCGTACCTCTCCCAAAGATTAAGGATTGAATTAAACTTTGTTTCAAACAGAACATAAGACCCTCTGTTTCTTGTATGCTGATCTTAAATATTTCAGGTAATCAAATAATGTTGTCAATTGCATGGTAAACCTGATAGGTCATTTCAAGATTATTGAACTAGAGCTGAAGAAAATTTTGAAAAGTAAAACACAAAAAGAAATTACAACTTGAAGTGTAAAAATAATAATATAATAATGCTTGCCTTTAAATTTTGAAGGCCCTGAAGAAGTTGGAGTAGCTTGTGCGAAAATTCCTGTTGCACTAACAGGATCTGAGTGCTTCCTCTTTCCTCTGTCTCTTTTTTTCTTATGTTTTTTTTTTTCTTGGGAATGTGAAACTAACTGAGCTGATAATGCAGCTGGTGATTTACACAAAGCTGCAGCGGATAGTCTCTGTTCAAGAGCGTTAATACGACTCCTCTTTTTCTCTGATATCTTTTCACCTCCACAGTCTACTTTTGCTGCCATGAGCATTATTTTTTTAAAAGTACTTTTGTTATGAAATAATGCTCATAAGCATACCTGACACAATCAATAAAGGTAGAATAATTTTGTTTTGATCTCTGGAAAGCATCAGCAATATGTAATGCTTATCAATCACATGCATGGGATTAGTTATAAGACTTGCTGATTGGATGGACTAGCATCTAATGGTAAAATACACCAAAACCCAATGACTAGTAACTTATTGAAGAGAACTGAATTACAGTAATTAATTAGATTCAAAAATAAGAAATATTGTGGATATAAGGAATTTAAGGCATGCAATATGAACAATGGTTTAGCCATGCCATTAGGAAATATACTGTGACAAAAAATATCAATATAAAAATTCTGCTCAAAAAAGGTCATCCTCAAAAACAATGGGTTGCAATTTTCATAGGGAAAAGCTTTAGAGCCAGTCTAGAATTTGAAAACATCCACAATAATCTTACCTAAGAAAAATTAAAAAAGACTGTTGATATCACAGACAATTGGCACCTCCCAGAAAACATCAACTACACCCCTCAGCAACAAATGGAAACCAAAGAAAGCCTCAATAATTAAATCTTTTAAATAAGACTAACTTCTTAGGCAACTCTCTAAAGTTCACAAGTGACAAGCACAAATACAAACACAAAATCACACAGCTAGCTTGCTTGATATCTGGAATACATCGTTTAATTTCATGTCCTTCTGCTTCCTTTCATTTATCCTCAATGATGATAAGTTCATAGATAAAGTTGATATATACAAAGCGAAAAAGTCATGACAAATTCAATAATTTAAGCAATAATCCAATGTAGTTATTTTCCAAAAGAATGTTTGAGCATATTGACACTATTCATGTCCGTGCTTGCTTTGATTTTGTCCTCTATGATAATTAGCAAACAGGCTTCTTGTGTAAGCTTTCAAGCTTCGGAATTCAGTCCCAAGAAATTACAGGATGCAGAAAATGTGGGATGCTATAAAGTTGTCTTATACCAGATATGTTTTAAAGAAACTCTAAAACTGACTAATGTTGTCTTCATAGATTTTGGAAAAGAATAAATAAATCTGGCAATTGAGTTAAAGATTATAAATGAACAGTTTTGAGATATTCAAATCCCTAAAATGATTGGTGATTGGCAATACAATTTAGCATCTTAAGGCAGCATACAAATTGACTGTTGATTTGATGACATGGCATATTGGCCATGTAAGGTGCAGATTCATCCATTTAGCCATCAGCGCTGCCCTTGGAAGTATTTAACTTGGAAACATCTCTCTTTTGGACAAAATTCTCCCAATGATAATATCGCTAAACATCATAAATATAATTCTAATCTTATTCCCAACAGTTGCCAACAGTGTCAAATCTTGCAGAGAAAGACAGATGAGCATTTTTTTTTCCTAACAGCATATTAAAAGCAGATTATTTATTACTTGGCAGATGAAAGATTGTAAAAATCCACCCACAACATTCTTGCATTAAATTCTACTACAAGCTCCCGGACATCCACAATAAAATAAAATCCACTATTAAAGGACAGTTGATATTTTATCCAAAACACTTTCAGACCACCAACTCTACTTTTACTCTGCCACAACAGGCTCTGTTGCATCACACTGTGACCAGGTATATTTTGATTTATCTGCCAGTTGAATTAACAACTGCAAGCTTTTAATGATGAAAAACGTGATAAAATGCTGTTGTAATCTACGAAAAACTGACCATTGATGTCCTTAGTAAGTTGTAAACCCTTGAGCCAAGCTTTTCCATGCCGAACAATGACATCTATTATGCTCATCTTTTTTTCAAAATAAGTTACCATCTCTTCAAAATTAACATATATGCGTGTATAAAAATTTGCAAAAATTAAGTATGTTGTTTGGGGAATTCTTTCATGTGTCTACTGATAAAAGGTGGACCAATTTTATTTTAACTTTTTTCTAATTTTATTAAAGTGATAGGCACTATTTGTGTGGGTTTTCAGCCCCACAAACGCCGGAAATTTGTCGTCCTGCTATCTTGGCTGCCTGCTCCCGCCGACTGCAAACCCTCTTCCAATGCCACCCAGAGCTAACACCAGCAGTGCAGTGCCAGTGAGCAGCTTACCGGCAGCGCAGAGAGAGTGAGAAGCTTGTTAAGCCGATAGGCGCACATCCACCGACGAAATTGAAAGTGATACGCCAGTGAGAAGCTTTCAACCGACCGCCCACAGCCAACAAGTTTTCCCGAACACATGGGCACGCCTCCTAGGTTATGTCATTATGCCCTGGCAGCACCACAGTGTCCTTCCCCTCATAGCAAACTGCCTCAGAGAAAACCGCCAAAGACAAGTATATATGCAGCAGCCTCGCCAACATTATGCAACCGACCGGAGAGTTGTCTTGTGCTTGCAGAGGTGTGTGCAGATTGAATCTTCCTTTTGTTGCCAAAAAATTGTTTCCTCTCGTCCTGTTCTGTTTGATTTATATTTCTTCAATTTCGATTTGGTTGGTTCAGTAGGGCGTCAGTGCACCGCTACCTGTTGCTGCATTCAACCTTGCTGTGTAATAGGTACATTGACTATTGGCTTGCACTACTTTTGCAATGTCCTTGATTTATCGCTCTTCTATATGTGTTACTCGCACTCATTATGATTTGCTGTTGTGTTTTCAAGTATACAGGAACTGCGTCAAACACAGATGGCGTCTGAAGATTCTCGACAGGGGGGAAATACGGATGGTCAAACGCAAATGGCCTCTGAAGATTCTCAACAGGGGGGAAATACGAAGGTTGTAAGTTAAAAATTGACCTCAAACCTATTAACAATGCCCACTTAATCTCTGTCTGTTTCAATCAGAACATTTCCTAATGCAATTCAAATTCTTCTTCACAATTTGTTAGTGTTGATCTAAGAAATGTTGTTAGTTCTTCCCATAGTTTATTTCTTTCCTTTGTTCTAACTGGCCTACACAAGAAAGAATATATAATGTTGTTTTTAAACTTTTAATTGATGGTTTTTTTGCCACAAATTAATGCTTTTTGTGCTCTCTCATATTTTCCCAAGTTGGATTTTTTCCCAGACCTCTACCAATTAGGGCTTTCTCCTCCAAGGATTGTGCTTCATCTTCTGCAGTTTCCCCTAAATCTATATCGGCCCTGCTAGAGTTTGGAGGCTTTGTTGTGCCCTTCAGATTTTCGTGAAACATGCTAATAACTTAGGGCTGCAGGGTCAATGATGTAATAAATCTTTTAAACAGGGTATCACTTTAAATTTCAATCAACAAAGATTAAAATTCTTTTCATTTTAATGTTCGAATAGATTTTTATAAATATAAAATTATTACCGTTATTCTCATTTCTGGTAATATAGAATAATAGGAAGTTGGCTAGGATTACAGACTACTGGAAACAGTTGGGCAAAATTTCAAATGCGTTAATCTTCAATTATAGAACAACAACTTCAGTTCCTTAAAATTTTAGCAAACTTATCCCATAGTTGTCCTGTTTTACTTTCACTACTTCAAATCATCAATTAATTGAGTAAAACATTGTTTAGAAATGGGTTTAATTTGTATTAAGAAGTAATTATGAAAGATTACCAGTTACAGAATATTTACAAATGGAAGATGCCCAATTTGTAAGATCTCAATCTCCATATGTGGTATGCTTTCCTTCACAATCTCAACAACTTTATGCATTAAAACAGCATTCCTGCCACCTTCATGAGAGGCTCTGGCAAGCCATCTGCATCTGCCATTGTTGATATCCAATTGAATTTTCTTATTCAAATGCATCCATATGTCTGTAAAATGACAATGCAAACCAACATCATTCAATACTTTTGTTGTGCGCCTCTGAAATGAAGGTTACATAAAACTGCATCCATATGTCTTCTAAAATAAGAATAGAAACCAACATTATTCAATAATTTTGTTGTAGGCAACTAAAATGGAGGCTTTGCTGACTACCAACGCAATACAATCCATCAATATAGGAGAGGCTCTGGCAAGCCATCTACATCTACCATTGTTGATATCCGATTGAATTTTCTTATTCAAATGCATCCATATGTCTGTGAAATGACAATGCAAACCAACATCATTCAATACTTTTGTTGTGCACCTCTGAAATAAAGGTTACATACAACTGCATCCATGTGTCTTCTAAAATAAGAATAGAAACCAACATTATTCAATAATTTTGTTGTATGCAACTAAAATGGAGGCTTTGTTGACTACAAACGCAATACAATCCATCAATATAAGAGACAACATTGCAAATCCAACAGTTCAAATCTTATCCTTCAAAAGATTTTCCATTGCGCAAAGTCAGCATGAGAGGTACAAGGTTGTCTTGTCCGATGGCGAATACATGCAACTTGCCATACTTCGAGAAAAATATCATGACTTGTTCTTCTCAAAGGAACTCAAAATAGGATCCATAGTCACTTGACAAGCTATGTCTGTCGAACCACGGGAGATTCAAGGTGAGCTTTTCAATTCGTACTTTAAAATACTCCACTTCCTTTAGATTTATACTATTACGATTGGCCACAGCAACTAAGATTTTAAATTTAGATTCCACTAATCCTTTTTCAAACTCCCTATGACCATAATCTTGTCTAACCTTAACATCTACAAACAGGACCATCATAATCTTTGACCTACAAGTCAGCCAAAGGGAGTACAGGCTAATTGGGACTCCAAAGTATCTATTCCTGTCCCAACAGGACTGCCCACAAGAAGAACAAGAAATTGTGACACCTACCTGGTGCCAAAGCATTGCATCTTGTCAAAGCACCAAATTTGGCAAACATCTAAGTGCACAAAGTCAAAGCCTACCTCATAATATTACTCCTATAAAGGAATTGAACCCTTTCCAGACTAGGTGGACAATTAAAGGGCGTGTTACAACTAAAAAGAATATGCGGCAATTTAAAACTCAAAGATCCGGGCAGGTCTTTAGCTTTGATGTAATAGATGAAGAGGGCACAGAGACCCGCATAGCTTGCTTCAATGATATTGCTGAATTACACTACAACAGAGTGGAAGTGGGTGCAGTGTATACCATTTCCAAGGGCACAGTCAAAGAAGCAAACAGCACGTACAACAAGCTCAACAGCGGCTTAGAAATAACCATGGATGAAACATCAAAACTGAAACGTTGTGCTGATCACTTGTCTGCAAGAAGCCAGTACCACTTTTAAAAAATTGCAGACATCCCAAACATAAGGAACAATACTTTGGTTGATGTTATTGGACTTGTGGTCAGCGTTGGACAAGTCTCCACAATCCGACACAGGGATCAAAGTGAAGTCCTTCGGAGGACTAAAAGATTGGCTGAGCCACCATCGTCAACCATTGAGGTCAACTTGTGGGGACCAGCTTGCAAAAAAGAGGGAGAAGAGTTGAAGAACTTGAAGGTCTCCCAGAGAATTGTCATTCTCTCCATTAGGAATGGACGTGTTGCCAAGTTCAAAGGGAAAGTAATAAATACTGCGGCCCCAACGATCCTAACTATACAGCCCCCCATACCAGAGGCCGACATGCTGCACTCTCAGGCTGAGGCAAACAAATTGACATGCCTGTGATGCCGCCAAACCTTCCCCATACCGGTGCAACAAATAATAGAGTCACGCTTGCAACTATATTGGAGCATTGTGCACCAATGACAAGGCAGGTGGAGGCCATTGTAAAAGCAACCATCAGATTCATTAAGCTAGATTCTCTATGGTATCCTGCATGTCCGGTAAACACAAATGGGATAGAATGCAAGAAAAAATTATTGCCAACTGATCATGGCACATGGCATTGTTGTATGTGCAACACAAACATCCCAGAATGTAACTACAACTACCACTTGCAAATTAAACTCCAAGACCACATGGCTGCTATTTGGGTTGTTGCTTTTGATCCGGCAGCAACTGAACTACTGCAAATCCCTGCAAAGGAACTCTATATGTTAGAACATGAGACACCTGCTGGAACCACCTCTGAAGAGATTGTCAGACATGTGATTTCCAAACAATAGGCATTCACGCTGTCAGTCAATAATGAAAGCTACGAGTCTCAAGCAAAAATAAGAGCAACCATCACCAGAAGTTCAGAACTTAACTTCAAAAGTGAATGCGACAGTTTGCTTGCTGCAATCTCTGAGATATCCTCTTCTGCCTAGCTAAAATTGCCAGCAAGAAGCCTTATAAAGAAGTATTTGTATAGAGGAATCTGCAATATTGTAATTACGTTATAGAAACATATGACAGGTTGTAAAATCTGACTGTATCTGCCATGTATAAGGAGCTAAGAATTATGAGAGAACTCTCTAATCTGCACTCTCCTATTTTAATTAAATATTCTCCTGTTGTAACAAAATAATATTAATCACTCAATGTACGTTTGTATCTTATTCCCGCATTTTAGTTTCCGTTTAGATGTGATGCATCTTGTGCCAACTGGTCTCCTAAGCTTTTTATGACCTGTATCAACCTTGCATTGTCAGAAATAGAAACTAATTATATTAAAATTACATGAGGTTAAACCTGTCTTTAAACACTTACTTCTGAGACAAGAGCATCGTAACCTTGTTGTGTGAAGCATGTTAATGATCTGCCAATGTCAAATATTATCCCTCCTAGCCTTCTTTCATCTCCACGCTTCACAAGATCTATGTTTACAAGCCAAAAGAAGAAAAATTATGTTCTCACCTGTGATAAGCTGCAAGATATGATTCCGAAATCATACACATCTCCTGTCTCTGTAAAATGGCTGAACATAGTTTAATCTGGAGCCAAATATCTTGTTCCTACAGAGCTTTGAGGATTGGGTATACTATGTTGTCTGCTAAGAGATTGTGTTGGACCACAATCTGAAAGAAGAGGATTCTTGTGTTGGTCAACGAGAATCTTCTGATGCACAACAACTTTGGCCATGCCTTCATGCAGATACTCAATACCTTTAAGAATACCATGTGAAATCCTCATTCTTGTAGACCGGTAGATATGCTTCCCATCTTTTGCATCCAAAAATTACAACAAATTGCCACTGGGTGCAAAAATCATAAACTAGAAAGCACTCATCCCTACCTCTCGAACATCAAAACCCTTTTAATCTCACCACATTTGCATTCCTGAATTTCAAAAGAGACTTCAAACCATCTTGGAATTCCAACTCCTCTATGTTGTAACACATCTTATTAATGGTTTTGATAGCTACAACAGATCCATCTCTCAACGTCCCTTTTTAAGCAGCAGACTAGCTGTTCCTTCCTGGCAGATTTTTTCAGAGAAATACTATGTTGCAGATTCAATATCCGAAAGATCATATCTAAAGCTCTGTAGGTTGTATGAGCCTGTACTTCTATGTGCAAAACATCCCAATCCTTTGATTAATCAATCAAAGGAGTCATGTATTTCTGGCTAACATCGTTCAAATTATCAATGCTTAGCCTACTCTCTGTTGTCAAGCACTACTAATATTTTGTTTGTATCCTCGAAACCATGAAAACATCAACACATTAACCATAATTCCTGTGGATATTAAAGCAATCACACTCAAAACAATGGCAATGCCAGGAGTTTTAGAGGGTTCTGAGCACTTGCAGCTCTTTGACAAATCTACAGTCCGTGGAATTCTACAAGGAAGATATTGAGACCTTTGGAACCTTCCTAGTGATGTTTGGTGCCTCTCAACCTAAAGGTTCTAGCCTTTTCAAAGAAAAACTTGACTTACATTGCCTTAGTGCAACAAAACCCTCTCGACAGTTAAATTGTTTCCATACTGGAATCCATCTTGCATTCCTCTGAAACCTTTTCGAGTATTTCAAGATAACTTATTGCTCCTCACGTCCAATACAGTTAGATGAGGTAGGTTTGAGAGATTTCTGGGAATGGAGCCAAAGAGGGAATTGAAACTAAGGTCCACCCTTGTCAATATACTGACTCCTAGAAGAGAGGCTGGT
The DNA here is from genome assembly GCA_027943335.1 of Chamaecyparis obtusa. Classification (NCBI taxonomy): domain Eukaryota; kingdom Viridiplantae; phylum Streptophyta; class Pinopsida; order Cupressales; family Cupressaceae; genus Chamaecyparis; species Chamaecyparis obtusa. The sequence goes on along the minus strand of BSBK01003612.1, from coordinate 1,206,396 downwards.
ATTGCTCCACTCTGATCATTGTCTGCAATGCAAGAACATTTGGCTTCTTCAAGAACCCCATCTGCCTAAGTAGATAATGGGTATCAAGTTAGTTACTGCAAAATAATCATAAAAGCCTTCTTTAGTTGCACAAGTAAAATTGAGTTTTAAGCATCGTACAAAAACTCATTCTAAGCAAAAACTTAGTAGAAATAATAAAATTTATTTACTTACAAAACCTTAGAACCTTAGAGATTAATAATCTAAAAGACTCTCTCTTAAGAATTGTATGTTATACCACTCCGTTCCTGTTTGAAACAAGAGGGGACCGTCAGGAAAGTTAATATTTTTTCTATCTTTTTATTCTCTTAGAAAGGACTGCCTGGAATAGATCATTCCTGGTACAAATTGTACATCCTCTTTCAATTCCATTTCTTTGTTGACCCTTTTGGAGCAATTATATATTCTGATCAATCAACTTCCAATTCTCACATGAGAATGCATCTATTTATTTTCTCATCTTCATTTGCAAGCTTAAAATACCTAAAACTTCCATTGTATCCGTGTTTTCTATAATTATATTAAAGTTTGGTATATTCAGCAGTGGAATCTAAAGAATGACTTGTCTTGGGCGCCTTTACTCCTCCCTTCTTCCTGTTTTCCTCACATTCTTAAGCACCATCTTCTGATCTACATACCCACCAACTGTTATCTTGAGCAAGATCATTTCTATGTCCACAATCTGCACACCTACAGAATTAAATGACAGATTATCAACTAACGCTTGGATTTAAAGTAAAGCATACAGATTATGGATGAGATTTATGTCTTTCAGTTTGCATAGGGCTTTATGAACAATTCTCTGACAACCCTTGCAATGTGATTTCACCTTCAATTCAACGACCTGCCCACCAAGTAAAATCAAACAAATTGTCATTTTTTTCTAAAATATTCCATACAAATGTGACTCACTAATACAATGAATATAGAGATGGCTCTTTAAATTTTTACTCTTATCTATTGAGGATAGTATGAAGATGGAAAAAAAAGTATTTGAAACCTGGTTAGGATTACAACATACTAAAATTCAGTGTGAAGTGGCCTCTTTCATGTCAATCTAATATGGAATAACAACAATCCTGATGTTGGTCAAATTTAGCAGTTGCTATTTGTTTACATAAGGAATCAAGCTAAGGTTAGGGCTGATTATCAAGAAGGTAAATCTGCAACATTTATTCTAAAAAAATATTAGTATTGCTTGTCAAAGCCTTCAACCCTATGTTGCTACCTTCCTACTTGGTAATATTTTCACTTTGGTCAATAAATATATTCTTGCAACAAATATAATTCCCCCAAGGGAAAACTAATATGTGGGTACCCTACAAGAAATAAAACAAATTAAAGCCTGCTTTGTTTGGCATGTGCTAAGGTCAATCAAGGGCAGCATATCATTTCCATTCATTCTGAGAACCGCCTGTAGCATATTCCCTACATTTAAATTTCTTTTCCCCTCGATTGGGGACTATTGTAATTGTTGTGCCATTTTTATACAGTAGATTATGGAACTCAAGAAAGTTATTTTATTTGAACATTGTTAATGACAGTGGAAATCAATTATTTGTACTTGTTATTCATTTCATAATTTGTTCAGTTCCATGGATGGTTTTCACTGCACTTCAACACATTTGTTACAATCTACTGTGCTGTCAGTTCTCTCCAAACTGTACATTTGAAATGCTCTTATGAATATTTAAAAAATGCAGAGAGTAGTTGCAGATGATGAAAGAAAGAAAGCTGACAAGAGAAAAAGGAATCGACTGTATTACAGTCATCACAAGGAAGAGATTTTTGTAAGGCGTCATATGCAGAGGTTAAACCAAAAGAACCAAATAACACATGCACACATGCAGACCACAAAGACCAATGAGGCACTGCAATGTCCCCGTCATTAAATGAATAATAAAAATTGCATTTGAGTCCCAATTGATTTAGTTTATCTCGGGCCCAAATTTTATTTGTTTCGGGTAGGTGTAGTTGTTGCCGTCGGCTCTTTTTGTGCACCCTCGGGAGTTTTCCGACGGGTATTTATGTCCGGCGGGTAGGATGAAATTTATATGTTGAGATTTGATATTTTATTTGTAATTGTGAATTCATGTTGAGATTCTGTTGGCTGACATTTCAGAGGTGAGAGATCCTCCCTATTTGGTATTTTGCAGTTTCGGTGGGATTCAACCCTCACCCTATTCTGCTTATTTTGTTGTGTCGGGTCTAGCAAATCCAAAGTACTATTCAATAATTTCAATAAAGTTTTCTAGCAAATATATTTGGTTTGCATATTGTTTTGTGTCTGCAACAATCACATTTAATTATCGACGAAGGAACAAGGAACATCATACAACAACAGGAAGGCATTCTCAACCACCGTACCACCGTCAACCCACCTTCTCTACTATTTTGTACAGCCACTCTGCCACAATGTACGGCTTCCAACATTACTGTACGGCCTCCCTTGCCACACCGTACGACTCCCAACACGACCTTACGACATTTCCTGCCACACCATATGGCCTTCAACACTACCATACAGCCTCGTTTGGCAACTGTGTGCTGGCTCAAACTTCAACCATACGGCCTCCTGTTGCTCCATACAACTTCTCCACTCTCCCGTTTCCCATCGTAAAGTCCAAATTGTAAGAACCTGGCTGGTTCTACCTCCTGGAAACTCAAGTTTTAGGTGTTTGACATTCCGTCAAACAATTGTCATGCAAAATCTGAGTTCTGATTTTTTGAATGTGTATACAATAGTTTGTTTGTATTTGAATGTTTTTGCAATTACTTAGCATATAACAATGCATGAAATAAATTATTGGCTTTCCAAATCCAAACAAAAGTATCCCTTTTTATTTAAAAAGAATTCTGATTGCATACAACAACAATTATTGGAATTTGAGAAACGAAATTAAGGAGCAATTATGAGAACCTGGAATGTGATCACAGCTCTTGTAATTCGATCCCAAATAAATCACAACTTTCATACAAAGCAAATGTCCCCCTTGGCATCAAATCTGAAATGAATGAACAACTCCTAATTGGCATGCAATTACTGCTATAGGCTTGGTGTCAATTGCTGGAAGGCCCACATGGGCTGCATATGTTGAAGCGGCTGCCTTTTAGAACCCCTGATTTCTCTTCTAGAGGCAGCGTTTATTACTGTTGTCTAGCAATTTAATCTCTGCAACTTAAGCTGATAAAAAACACACTCCAACCTCTTCAATTTTGATACCATTAAAGTTTAAACACAATCATGGCCTATGTATGAAGCCATAGCTAGCAGCAAGAATCAGTGAATCTTCCACCACCTCTAATTGCAAAAAACCTTGAAGAATTCTTTTCTCCAATGGCTGAAGTCGAAACCCTGGTTTCTTCTTCTCATAAACTTCACCAATTTCAAGAAAAGCATATTCAACATAATAAAAAAGAACTCATGTGAGTCTTTTATAACTTTTGTGGGAAAACTCACACACATTTTCAGCCAATGTGGGATAAATATACTTTTTCCTTTTAATAATTCATTTACTCCAATACTTTAATTAATACCTTGGCTTAAGCTTCCATGAATTAATTGAATAAATGGCCCCTTCCAATGATGACTCAACCCTCAACTTAAGTGAAATTATAAAGTTAAATTATAACTTTATAATAAGCCATTAAATGATTTAATAATAACTTGGCCACTAAAAATATAATAACTCCCAAAATACTTATCCTTTAAATATGTCGCCTGAAACATGAGTCACGCCTATTATTTCCCCATGGGACCAAATGCACTTTCCAAAAATAGAAAGGGTCCTTCTCAAACAACACCAGGCTTACTATAAATAATAAACGTGGCAAAAGTATAGCAAATGAAGTCCAAATGACACCAAACGAAAGCCAAACTAAAGCATACTGAATCCTGAAGTAGATGCCCACTGAAAGAGACCCTCTGTCCATCCTCATTAGCCTACGAGGGTCACATGATAGGCTAATCCATCCATAGTCATGGTCACACTAAAAAGGGGACTTACACAGATCGAGGTAACTGGCATTTGAAGGCGTATTTTGGTGAAGTCACGATTGGGTACATTCCATAACTGAATTTCAAAGAGTTGGCTCAACTGAAGCAATTTGGCACAGTCGATGGTTATATAACAAAATTTCAGAGAATGTTTGTCCTAGTCACAGATATATTAGAAAGACGATTGGTGGTACTGTTTATGGATGGGTTGGCGAAACCTTTGAAGGGCTGGGTGAAAGGATTCAATCCCATCACACTCACGGAGGCAATTAATAAGGCACGCGACATGGCGACATCCTCTTCTTCTTCCACCAAATATTACTCACAGTCCAAACCACCTCTCGCTCAAAGGGAGAAAGACAACAGACCCCCACCTAAGAAGCCCCTGTTGGATGAGGCGACTCAGCGGAACTCAAAAGGAAGAAGCTTTGTTTCAACTATAAGGAGTCATGGGTACCAAGACATTGATGCCTTAGCAAAGGAAAAATCCATTACATTGAGGTATTGTTTGACGGTGAGGAGGAACAGGCACCGGAAGCCGAAAGGGATGAACAACAAGCTTCTGGGGAGGTAAACATCAATCGCAGAAAGGATCGCCACACTCTTGAAGAGAGGAGGCGCCATTGCTACTCTGGCAGGAACTCCAAGGTGTTTTGTATTCCGAGTCCGGGGTACCCTCCAAGGGCAACGGGTCGTGGTCATGCTTGACAGCGGAGCCACACTCAACTTCATTAACTCATCGCTGGTGAGTCGGCGGAGTTTGTGTATGGAGGCACACCAAGGATTTGGCGTCAAGGTGGCGGGAGGAAACCTATTAAGATGCACCCATCTGGTTTCGCAACTGAGCATCACCATGGGAAACCACACAGTGACAGATGATTTCTTCATGGTTAATCTGGACGACATGGAAGTATTGGACAATACACAGAGTTTCAAACGAATGGAGTTCTCCTTCGAGGTGAACGGCAAAAAGATTGTGCTGAGAGGGATGTCGAATGGAGGACCAAAGGAAATTTCAGCCCCACGGATGGAAGCAATCTTCGGACACGGCAACGTGGTCTAGGCCACACACTGTTTTGCCTCACCAAAACCTGTACAGAGACAAAGAGCTGACTACCGGGATGAAGAGCTTCAAACAGTTTTGGATAGACATCACCAAGTCTTCACCAACATACCACCAGGCATACCACCACACCGTGGGTTTGAACATACCATTGAGATGGAGACTGGCGCCAAACCAATTATCACTGTGCCATACTGCCACCCTAAGAGGTTTAAAGATGAGATTGAAAACAATACAGGAACTTCTTGACAAAGGTTGGATCAAGCCCAGCGCCAGTCCGTTTGCATCATCGGTAGTGCTGGTTAAAAAGGACGGAACATTGCGTATGTGTGTAGACTACCGCGCGCTAAACAAAAAGACCATCAAGAACAGGTATTTGATTCCCAGGATCGATGAGTTGCTAGATGAGTTACACGGCGCAATCTATTTCTCCAAAATAGACCTTCGTTCGGGGTATCACCAAATCCGCATGAGAGAACAGGATGTGGAGAAAATAGCATTCCGTTGTCATTATGGACATTACGAATTTTTGATCATGCCGTTCGGATTGACCAACGCGTCAACTACATTCCAGTCTTGCATGAATCACATTATTAACAAACAGTTGCGCAAGTTCTTATTGGTATTCTTCGATGATATACTAATCTATAGCAAGACATGGGAGGAGCACTTAAGCCATTTGGAAGAAGTGTTCGGGATTATCGAGTCACAATTGTTGTTCACCAAAAGATCCAAATGTGAATTCGAGATGACAGAGATATTATATCTAGGGCACATTGTCATCAGTCGAGGAGTTCAAGTACATCAAGAGAAGATTCAGACTATCTTGGATTGGCCACCTCCGAAAACTCTTTCGGAACTACGTGGGTTCTTTGAGTTGTGTAGTTACTATAGACGGTTCGTGAAGGGATTTTCACAGCTCAGCGCACCACTCACCGATCTAACAAAGAAGGGATCTTTCCAATGGAGTGAACGGGCACATCAAACATTTGAAAAGCTCAAGAAGGCTATGAGTTCTTGTCTAGTTCTTGCACTGCCAGATTTCACTCGACCTTTCATCCTGGAGAGCGATGCCTTCGAAGAGGGTATCGGGGCCATGCTAATGCAGGACCGCCACCCAATTGCTTTCAAAATTTGGAAGCTCTCAGGGGCCAAAAGGTTGTATCCCATATACAACAAAGAAATGCTTGCCATCATGCATGCCTTGACAAAATTCAGGCAGTACCTCGTCGGAGCCAAGTTCGTCGTCCGTACAGATCACAATAGCCTTAGACATTTTCTGGAACAGAGGGAATTGAACGAACAACAGTAGAAATGGGTTAAGTAAAGTGCAGGCTTTCAACTTTGACATTGAGTATGTAAAAGGAAAAAATAATGTGGTGGTTGATGCATTATCAAGAAGACCGGCCATATGTTCCTTATCTCAGATCTCAACGGATTGGAGGGCACATTTGTTGGTCGAATATTCTGAGAACACTTTCGCATGCCAAATACTAGACGAAGAAGTACAGGACGACAAGTATAAGGTGGTTGATGATATTATTTTCTACAAAGGCACAGAATTTATCTGGTATCTAAATCCAAATTGAAGGAGAAAATCTTGAAAGAGATGCACAACTCGCCTTTAGTCGAGCATCAAGGATACTTGAAGACCTACAAGCAGATCAAGTAAAGGTTTTCATGGAAGGGCCTAAAGAATGATATATTACAGTATGTCCGAGAATGTGCTTCCTATCAACAAAATAAATCCGAACACACTCTACCAGCGGGTTTACTTCAACCATTACCAATTCCGGAGCAAAAATGGGACAGCATCTCAATGGATTTCATCTTTGGGCTCTCTAAGGCGCAAGGGAAGGACTGCATCTTTGTGGTGGTTGACAGATTAACCAAGTATGTGCATTTCTTTGTTGTTTCAGCGGAGTATCCAGCCTCACAGGTGGACTTATTCTTCCGCAACGTGTTTCGCCTGCACAGACTCCCTCGAAACATAGTTAGCGATAGAGATAGCCGCTTCCTCGATACTTTCCGAAAAGAATTGTTTCGACTAGCAAGAAGGGAGTTGTCGCCAAGCACCAATTATCACCCCCAGACTAACGGACAAACAGAGATTGTGAACAAATGGTTGGAAGGTTACCTCAGAAATTATGTTTCCCCCTAACAAAGAGCATGGGTCAAATGGCTACATCTAGGGGAGTACTGTTACAATACCACCTACCACATGTCCATTGGGATGGAACCCTTCAAAGCTTTGTATGGGTATGAACCCCCTTCATTTGTGGACTTGGCTCTGGGTGACAGTCACGCGCCAAAGGCCAAAGACTGGCTGCAAGAGGGAATAGATATTTTAAGGTCCCTCAAGGAAAATCTCCAATGGGCTCAGAATGAGCAGAAAATGTATGCTGACAAGCTGACAAGCATCAGATCGAGAGAAGTTTTGAAGTCGAGGATTTGGTATACCTCCGACTTCAACCATATAGACAGTCCTCTTTGAAAGCCTCCGGAAAGGAGAAGTTGAGGCTGCGCTTCTACGGACCCTACCGTGTGACCAGGAGAGTGGGCGAGGTTGCATACGAATTGGATCTACCTGAGGGAAGCCAAATCCACATCTTTCACGTTTCTTGCCTGAAGAAAGTCGTGGGTCAACACGTCACAGTCTCCACAGACTTGCCACCCCTCGACGATGGAGGGAAGTTAGTATTGGAACCAATGGAATTTGTTGACATTCGAGAGAAAAGATTGAGGACACGTGCGGTCAAAGAATTTCTTGTGCACTGGAAGGATCTACCACTAGAAGATGCCACCTAGGAAGGCGAAGAGATTCTGGAACACCCTAGCCTGAAATTGCTTGAGGACAAGCAATTATTGGGACAGGAGTACTATAATGTCCCCATCATTAAATGAATAATAAAAATTGTATTTGGATCCCGATCGATTTAGTTTATCTCGGGCCCATATTTTATTTGTTTGGCGTAGGTGTAGTTGTTGCCATCGGCTCTATTTGTGCACCCTACGGAATTTTCCGACAGGTATTTATGTCCGGCGGGTAGGATGAGATTTATATGTTGAGATTTGATATTTTGTAATTGTGAATTCCTGTTGGGATTTTGTTGGCTGCCATTTCGGAGGTGAGAGATCCTCCCTATTTGGTATTTTGCAATTTCGGTGGGATTCAACCCTCACCCTATTCTACTTGTTTTGTTGTGTCGGGTCTGGCAAATCCGAAGTACCATTCAATAATTTCAATAAAGTTTTCTAGCAAATATATTTGGTTTACATATTGTTTTGTGTCTGCAACAATCACATTTAATTATCGACGAAGGAACAAGGAACATCATACAACGACTGCAAGGCATTCTCAACCACCGTACCACCGTCAACGCACCTTCTCTGCTATTCCATATGGGCTCTACCACAATGTACAGCTTCCAACATTACCGTACGGCCTCCCCTGCCACACTGTACAGTTCCCAACACGACCGTACTACATTTCCTACCACATCGTACGGCCTTCAACACTATCGTATGGCCTCATTTGGCAATTGTGTGCGGGCTCAGACTTCAACCGTACAACCTCCTATTGCTCTGTACAATTCCTGTACGGCTTCTCCACTCTCCCGTTTCCCATCAAAAAGTCCAGATCAGGGTAACTGGCATTTGAAGGCGTATTTTGGTGAAGTCACGATTGGGTACATTACAGGCAAAAGCCAACAACCAACATTTCACAACAACTGAATCCAATAACTGTGGTCTTAGTACTAACTACAACACTATTTTAGAAGAACAACTACCAAACGAAAACCAAACAACAAATACTTTCACTCCAGATTTTTGTGCAGCAATGAGACAATTCTAAAAACGAATCAATGCATTATTAGCACTCAAAACTTGCTTTGTATGTAAGGAAAGCTATAGTGGAATGTCCACTCAAAAAAAAATAGGAGAAACCATGTGTAGTAGATGTTCAGCTGAAAAGGCATACATCGCTTCTCGCCACAAAACAACTTAGACCCAAGCACACAACCAGATGTGCTCAAAAAACTCACCCAAGTAGAAGAGATGCTTATAGCAAGAGTAACACCAGTACTGCAAGTTACACATGCAAGGAGGGGACAATATAAGTATAGTGGACATACCATAAGTTTCCCCCAAGACATATCTAGCGTTGCCCAACTGTTACCTCGGAAATTAGAAGACCTTGAAATTGTCATTATACGCAGAACCAACCTCAAAGGATGAAATTACGATTGCTATGTCAACAAAAAACATGTAATGGATGCACTGAAATACAAGATTGAAAATGACACATACTATAAAGATGTAACCATCGATATTTACGCAATCAATCTACTACCTGAAACAACAACTGATGTATCAAACCTACTACCAAACTTGACATCCAAAACGCAAGAAAAAATGGACGAAATTGAACCCAACATTGACCACAATAACGGATTACAGTTTGAAGATACATCATCCTTCATCCCAAAAATGGAAAATGGACAATGTGAGCTAGAACCATCAAAGAAATACTATGTTGCAATAAATAGATCCAGACGTTATAACATGGCCAGAAATACAAAACAAACCAATAAATGAATACACCACGGAGGGCCTATTAAGCATGGCCTTCGCAACTCTATTCCCAAATGGAATTGCCCTCCCACTGCAATCAAGAAGCAAACATGTTCACTTGCATGAATACGCTTTACATTTAATGAGGTATCATGATAAACAATTTGGAAAACATGTTCGCTTTCGATATTTCCTTTACAACCTCATTATGAGACACCGTAGCCAACAGACAGCAGCAGTATTCATGACAGCAATTTGGTTTTGAGCGTTTAGACAAGGCAAGTATAGGGTCAAATGGCTTTGCTTTCTTTGACACAAGTGGTTCAAAATGTCCATGAAGAGGATTCTGATCATGAAACAAGATAGAATATGCAGTGGTTTGTAAATTTTCATTGAAATGTAAGTATTTTCTTTTTCTTGTGAAAGACCAAATACATATTTCTATATTTAGCCATTTTGCCAGCCATTTGATACAAAATGTCCCCCCAAAGGCCATATTCCTCATTGTCTATTCTTTGAGCTGCAGACAATGCCATACGTCGTAGATAGGTATTAACATCTGTTACTCCATGCAATTCGTATAAAGTCTCAGGATTTAGTTCATATGTATGTGAAAACAAAGCTTTAGGATCATTCCTTGCTAAGGATTCTATGAAATGGTTAATGGTTCCCCTACGTAACTGTAGAGAAGTATAGCGCATATGTAACAATAGTTGGAGAGAGTCAAAAAGACAATCTCCTACAGTGTATACAAACTGGCTTATTCTGAACAAGTTATTATTTTGCAATACATTGTCGATTGTCCCCTGTACATTTGTAAACATTGATTCATAGTTGTCCACATCTATGTAACGGTTTTGTTGGCCGAGTGTTTCTTTTCATTTTGTGGACACAAAATGAAAGGTGCATCAATGTAACAGTACAACTTCAGTTTTACCTACCTGTAAAATTTTCTATGTATTAGTATTAATTGTGCACTCGTATTTTACAGTTGACAGAGTTTACTTTGAAATGAATACTTAATTTGCCTATGAGATATGCAAAAAATTAATTAAATAATTGAATCAACGTAGTTTAAATGGTAAACAAATAAATGATAGTGTACCCTTTATGTGCATCCAATAGGATAATCCTGTAAATGAAACTAACTTCCTAACAAATTCTCTATATAATTAAATTCTAAACAGATTATTTTCCATTAATTAGAATCCTCTTCCCATATATCATATGGGACAAAAGAACTCAGGTTTATTTACTGCAACAAGATTATTTTAAAAAACATTGATTTTTTCAAATGATTAAATAAAGTGCAGAACAGACATGTGAAACACATTCAGCAAAGTCAACTTTAGATAAACTTTAGAAACCTGTCGTATGACATGGATTCAAGTTTCCAAGCTTGTAAAATATATGATTCCACATCAGATGATTATCACCTAAACCTAAAGAATCTACATATACACATTGTATATATCAGCAAGCAAACATTAATTTAGGTATTCCTGGTTAAACCCATAATGGGCAACCGCACATCCATTTCTTCTTCCCAAACCCAATTCATGCAAATGGCCAAAGTCATATTCTTCAATGGTGTTATGAAGGAATTCAGAGAAGCCATCAAAGCAGGGGAAATCATTGACCAAAATCCTGGGTATTTCCTTTGCCATTGGGATTCCCTGCACATTGGTAATTTTATGGTGTCTGTAAATTCTAAAGAGGAATTGGAGTTAGGAGAGCTTTATTTTCTGCTTCCTTTATGTAAATTGCAATATGTTCTTTCAGCTTCAGACATGGCTGCAATGGTGTTTAAGGCTAATTCTGCTGTTAAACAGATAATTAGCAGCACACAGAGAGATGAAAAGTATTACAAAGTCTTGCCTGATCCCCTGCCATTACAGAAGGGTGTCTGTGATGAAGAAAGGTGGGAGATGATGTTATGTAAATCAGGAGGATCAGAGGAAATGTGTTTTTCTAGAAGTATGTCTAAGATTAGCCTTCAAACCATCCTTGAAGGTACATTTTCATAAATGACTGTAAAAATGACAAGTTTATAAAAAAACTTCTGTAGAAATCTACTGCAAAGCAGCTGCAGTCCCTGTTCAAAACTGTATTATTGATTTACGAAAATTAAATGTGGTATTGTCTCTTGTAATTTTTTTAGAAAATGAAAAAATCAATGCCCTTTTTTGACAATTAAGGTTTGTGTAAATGGCGGTTTCTGGTAATAATAGTTGTTAGCATTTTATCTGTTTTAGCTGATTAAACATCTATTTCAACTCTTCCAGGACGAGCTTCTTTGGGCAGCTGCATGGCTTCATGAAGCTAGTGAGGATCTGTCTTACATGGAGTACCTAATTAACAATGCAGGTACGCTAGGTGGAACTGGGTGGGCAATGACAGAATTCAGCTGGGATGTCAAGTATGCGGGAGTTCAAGTTTTGGCATCCAAGGTGGGTAACGAAAAAAATGAACTTTTTATCTATGCTTTGTTTTTTATTACTCCACGATGACAATTCTTTTGGTGTGGTTATTTGGGTGCTCTGCAGTTCCTTATACAAGGTAGAGGAAAGCAAAGCCATTTGACCCTAATGTTTTGGTGGGTGCTATTGTTGGAGGTCCTGATGGGAATGATAACTTTGCAGATGAAAGAGACAATTATGAGCAGACAGAACCTGCCACTTATAACAATGGCCCTATAATTGGTCTTTTGGCCAGACTGAATAGAGGTGCTGGCTTCAATCAGCTCCTTCCAGATAATTCCTGAACTGAATCGAATTTAATGCCCTTGTTACAGTACCTGATTTTTATTCAAAATGCTATGCATATAGTGGAAATTGGGTTTGTTTTGTTGATTCAATGTTTGAATTTGAAGATTGATTAAACTAATTGGGTTATATTTTGCAGTTGTTGTTCCTGCCCCAACAAACACACCCACGTCATCTCCACCTCCAGCAATCACGCCAAAACCCACTCCTTCCCCGGCAGCTAATCCCCAATCTCCTAGTAATATACACTAGCCCTAATCTTTCAAAATTTCAAAAATTTGAGTAAGGGTATATTTTTGGCAGCCATCATGTTACTAATCCGAATGCACTGTGTGCAGGCAACACACCACTCATGGTCTCACAGACAGTGACCTCTTCTTCGAGCTACAGCAGACGGACTTAATACAGATATGCTGCGGTTATCACAAACAAATCTAAGCAAGCGGTTAAGAACCTTAAGCTGTCAATTCAAGGGCGTTGTGGTCCTGTTTGGGGTTTGTCAAAAACAGAAGACTCCCTTTACAGCTATCCCAAATGGTTACAATCCCTTTCCCCAGGGCAAAGCTTTGATATTGTCTCCATACATGCAGGTCCTCAAGCTTCCATCTCTGTTTCCAGTTATGACCTGAATTAATCTGAACCCTGTTTTCTGTTCTATGTTTTGTGGTAGTTTTAGTTTGGTACGTTAGAGTCAGAGTCCGTGTATAACCCTAATGTGGAGTCATCAAATCAAGCAAGTGCTTTTCTTGTCCTCTAAGCTCATCCATTAGTTGTTCACAGTGTTTAGTCTCGTAAGTGTACTACTCCCTCCAGAATCAGGTCTGTGAAAAACTCCGATAAGTGACGAAAAGCTCATAAAAGGTTATTGGATACTGGCATTGCAGTAGATGTAAGAACTACGATAATGACATAAATATTTTTTCAACAATTTACTAAAAACCATAAAAATAGCAGTATACAATCCCAATACAGATATCTGAGCACCCTCAAGAGCTAATAATGCTACAAACATTTCCTCTCTCTTTTGTTTTGCAGTACTTAACCTCAGGTTCCTTAACCAGAACTCCAAAGGGAGATTTTTATTACCACCGAAGCTTCTCTTCCTGCCGTTTTTCTCTGTAACCTTCACTGCACCCTTTTTGCTTTGTAATCTAGAAAATCACAGGAACCGTCAATGTCAAATTCAATGAAGATTACTCCCCTGTTAAATTAAAATTTTATCTCAAAAAATTGCAAAACAACCGATTAATAGCATTGTGAAGAGAAGAAAATAATAAGTGGAAAGAAAACCTTACGCTTCTGCTTCTTCAGTCAAAGGAGAGCGGATGTGCAATACGATGGTGGGAGGGATAATATGTAAACTAGGGATTTTGAAGCACTAGATAAACCTAGATAATGGTAAGCCTTAAAGACTCTTTTCGTATAGCCAAAATAAAAGTTGGAAGAGTGGAAATAGAAGTGCGGTGGTGGTAGATATAAGGGAGCTGTGGAAAGCACAGACAATGCCCACCATAGCTGAGCATGGCGAGAATGAAGGAGTGGCGAGAATGAAGTCGTCGTGCACGGTGCACGTGCAGATTTCGCATGCACTGTAACATATTCCTAGTATTCTTTGAAATTTACTTCTGCCCTGTCGTTTAAATCCTTTGGCAGTCCCACTTCAATTTTTAATTTTATGATATTATTAGACACAATTTTTAAACATAAATTCAATTCTTAAAGAATAATCTACATATTGTAATTGAAATAATTTTATAACTTTTTATAACACTTTTTATTTCGAAATATTTTTAAAATTAATTATATTTTTAGTTTAAAACAATTAATATTTTTTAAACATAAATTCAATTCGTAAATAATCTACATATTATAATTCAAATACTTTTATAACTTTGAAAATATTTTGATAAAATATTATTAAATTAAAAAAAAATTATTATGAGATTTTATAACGATTTTTTAATATAAGTATAAGAGATTAGGCTAATTACAAACAAAAATAAAAAATAATAAGATTAATAAAAAAGAAATTATTATTATGAGATTTCATTACGATTTTGAATATAAGTATAGAAGAGGCTAATTACAAACAAAAGTAAACAAGTGTCGCATAGTGGCCAAGTACTTGCCTTTAGTAATTAATTTTAATTTTAATTTTAAATATAAATTTAATCTTAATTTTAATAAATTTATTATAATATATAAGATATTTTAATTAATTATAGAATTATAATTTTTTATATAATGATAATTGTAGTAAAAACTAATTTTTTAAATTAAAATTATATAAACGATTATTAATTGCAAATTATAATTAATTTAAACCTTAATTTTAATTTTATTTGTAAATATAACAATAGTGCTAATTTTATTTTATTGATATATATTTTTTATTACATATGATTAATATTATTGTATATATAATATTGTATTATTATATTATACATAAATTATAATTATAATATAATATATTTAGAATGTATAATAATTATAAATATAATATTATTATTTTAATTTATATTAAAATCTATATTATAATAATAATTTATCTTAGAAGATTATATAATAGAAATATATATTATTTTTATTTAACATTTTCAATTAATTATAAAATAAAATATTTATTTACTATGTTTAATTTAAATTATAATATTTTGTAAGGGAAAATATATCACACATTTGTTTACCTAAATATTTATTAATACATAATTTACATATAATAAATTTTAAAATATTTTAAAAATATATATAAATGAGAATAAATATATATTATATTATATCATATATTTACAATATTTTTATTTACATTACCAAAAGTGAGTTATATACTAAAATAAACTCATGTAATATAATTTAAAATTTAAAAAATTTAATATACAATTAACATAAAAAAGATAAAGATTAATGAAAATCCTAATTAAAGATTGTTTCCAAGCTGAAAACTATGAAATATGGAAGGAGCAATGCATTTTCATTATATTTTAATATACAATAAATAACAAAATATGAAATTTATTACAAAATACAAAATCTAATTAACACTAAAAACTTAAAAACGGATGCAATAGTACTTTCTTAGCCTATGGGCAAGTACTAAAAAACACTTGAAAGAACTTTATAAACAGAACCAAAAATTTCACAAAATTAATTTTCTACATTTATTTTGTTAAACAAAATTGCATCTTACTTTAATTAAAATAAATATTTTTTAAATATCACAAAAATTCTGATATGTGATTTGTTAAAAACTTAGTTATTAACAAGTGCGGCTAAGTACTTGCCTTTAGTTATAGTAGAAACTAAAGTAGAAGTAATAGAATATTAATTTTTTTATTATTATGTTTTATATATAAGTAATAACTTTTTATAATTAATTTTTTCCAATGTAGAATGATAGCATTAATGATAGTTGAAATTATAAGAATGGAAATTATATTAATGTAGAATGATAGCATTATTAAATTACATAATTATTATTATTTGTTTTGGTATAGTTGTAACAATAAATAATTTTATTTTTTAATTATAATTATTTAAAAAATATTTAACTTATAAATTATAATTACTTTAAATTTTATTTGTATTATTTCTTAATCTTAATTTTATTTTATTAATATATTTTTTAATTATATATAATTGAAATAAAATTATATATATAATATATTATTATATTATATATTAGATTGTATTGTAATATTATATATTTTATATGAGTTTTCACGCAATTGATATTTTTACAGATTAATGCTATTATAAATATAATTTACATAATTTAATATAAACTTAAATACAAAGTGTAGCAAACATGGTAAATTTTAATTGGTTCACTGGTGTAATAAAACTTCAAATGATTGCGTCCAATGAGATGATTAAAAAATAATTAGAACAGTTCATTTAATCACTAGTTAAGATTAAAAACTATTTGTAAAATTAATTAATTGAATAGAAACATTGTTGAAGAGGTTAATTATAATTACTTATAATTGTCATACTTTAAAATTGGATGTCTAAATTTTTATATTTAAGCTGCTTCTTAGGAATAGAACATACATAATTAAGAAGTTTGTAAATATAGAATAATTTGATTGTTTTAAATGTTTGTTAAATCTATTATAAATTTTCAATATAAGTATTATTAAATTTTGTTTGGTTATTTACAATGTTTTTTTTCCGAATTTAATTAAGTATGAAAAGTTAGATCATGAAATTAAAAAAAAAAAAAATTAAGTTTATTGTTAATTATAATATAATTAATATAAAATAAAATATCTTGTAATAGTATAAAATTTATACATCAATAAGAAATATGTTATAAAAAGCAATTTCATTTTTTTCAACTCTATATTGATTATATTCAAATATTAATTAAGTGAATGTATATTAGATTAAATTGAATATTAAAAAAAAGGAAAATTTAGTATTGTACATTACATTATATATATTATTTATCAAAATTAGGTGATTTAAATATTAAAAAATTACAATCTAAAATCACATTATGTTGCACCATTTTATATATATCCACAATTGCATACTGACAAAGTATTTTGCAAATTTTGACTAAATATAAAACACAATGCATAGATTGAATTTGTACGAATAATACATGTATTGTTTCCATAAACTTTGAATTTGCACATTTATTGTAGTAATTAATATTGTTACACGTGATTGGAAGAGTACACTTTCAAATCGATAATTACATTCAAAGAGACAAATTTTTTTATGATAGCAAATAGCCTAAACCCTGCATAGAATGGAATTTTTCAATCAATACATTTATTGTTTTCATCAACTTTTAATTTGCAATGGAATATATGATAAAGTTAATTAAGGAACTCACATGTAGTGTTTGCAATTAATTTATTGTGTTTGAAGGAATAGTATTTGATAATCTCATCAAATGAGACTCTTCTTCTTTCCAGTGAGCAACAAATGGGTTTTGTTGCATTCTTGCATATCTTTCAAATGTGAATGTTGGTTGAATGCAAAGGTTTGCAAGTTCACAAACTCTAGACATTGTTGTGAATGTTAGCCCTTGTTGATTAGTGTTTCTGATGTCGATTGTTGCTCTTTGAAGTGCAAGGCCTTGTGATTTATGAATTGTTAAGGCCCATGTCATTTTGAGTGGTATTTGACGGTGGATGCCACGACTTATTGGGAGCACTATAATAGATTTTGGGTTCTCGTTGTCCCATGTAGGGCCCATGTACTTTTTAGATTCAACAACGACAAATAAAGGAACTTGAGATGGTTGTTCACCATCATTGTATACAATTGATTTGACTTGTCTAAGTGCTCCATTGACAAGTCCAGTTTATACCCATAAATTTGCACAAAGCATGACCTCTTGGTCAATACATAAGAGGAGCTTAGACTGAAGTTCTTCTTCTTCTAAGTTTGAGCATGGTAATCCTTTTAGTTGCTCTGCATTGGACACGGTAATTGGCTTTGCTAAAGATAGAAACATTCGTTTGCTATGGATTAAGACCATTTCATTTGTTAAAAATATATATATGAAAGAAATAAAAAAGAGTTTGTTCTTATGAGGTGAGTGTTGAACTTGATCGTGACATTAGAAGTTGTCAATCTGTAATTGTAGGTATTGCATTTTGTAAATTTGAAAGGAGGGCACAAAATTGAATCCGAATTAGACTGTCTCCAATTTGGTGAAATATTATGCAGTGTAACAATAGTTGTGAATTTGTACCATAGTGTGCCACCATATGAGCTTGAATCATACATTGGGATGTCTTTGACTGGTGGTAGTTGTCCCAAGTCACAAAATAGAACAATTAAAATAGAGAGAGAGAGAGAGAGAGAGAGAGAGAGAGAGAAAGATTGTTCATTTCCTTTAAAAATAATCTCTAGCATCGAGGAAAATACCCCTATCTTTTAATGTGCAAATAATAACCATTGATACGAATTTGTGATTCTTATTACTTAGTTGGTATAGGAAATACACAAGTGTTGATAGCCTTTTGTTGGAACATATAAAAGCAAGACAATTTATGTTGGTAAGTCTATTTGGAATTACATGTGCAAGTACTATATGTATTTGTGTAACACTATACATGCCAACTAAAAAATTTTGTGTGCTAATTGATTGTACGAATAAAGATCAAGAGGAGAATGCAAACATTATTGTGTAATAATATTTTGAAGTCATGTTGAAGAGTATATGCACATGATAAGCTTGAAAAGAAAATATGGTATTTATAAATGTATCCAACATGCTTTGACATATTTAGTAGAGAAACACTAGAAGATTTGTAACAGTAAAAGGTGCATATATTGTAGAGTTTTTTTGTATACGAGGACAATTATCTTGACATTTGTGGGAAATGGGTGAATATAGCACTATAGTAGAAACTTTTAAATATGGAAATGTAATTGGACATGATGAGGTTCAATTGCCAATTTTATGCAAGATTTGGGGTTGTGACAATAATGGTTTGTGTTTCTTCTCCTCCAAAATGATTCATTTTGATGATGATTTCAAAGAGAAAATGGCAATTGATAACATTGTCCAAGATTATTTTGGCGGCATCAGGATCAACTATTAGGAGTTGAAAGTCTTTTGCAAACACCCCTAACAAATCAGTTGATGGTCCTTCAAATGCAGTAACTTTAATTAATTCACTCATTTCATCTTCCAATTTAATCTTGAGGATGTAGTTGTAAGCACAGTTAGAGAGCTCGGTGGAAAATTTAGGGCACCAAAATTTGTTGGTCGAAGAATGAACAATTTTTTTCTTACATTTTTTTGTTGTCCATGACTAGTGGACAACAAAGGTAGTAAAAGTTGTCCAAGTGCAACTTTTTGATAGTCGCCTTTACACAAATAGGGTGTGTCATGGGAAATATTTTATTGGAAATAGTACGAATATCTATTGGATTTACAAAACTATGTGAGAAAACATTGCCTTTTGACAATGGTACAAGAGGATGGTCTTTTCCTACAAATCCATACCATGTTTGTAATGTGGATGCTTCAGACAAATTTGGATTGATTATAACAGAGGTTGAAAAGGTGCTATCAATTTGTTTTTCCATTCCATGATACTAGACGTGCAAATTTGATCAAAATAACAAGTGGGGTTGGTTGTACAAACATATCAAAGATTTGTTTTCCTTCAACTTCACATTGGTGATCCCAAACTATAATGTCTATGGTACAATTTGACATATCTTTTATTATCGTTGGATATTTCTTTGTCTCAGTGCCATATTTTTTTTCCATATGGTTGATGAAGGAGTAAAAGATACAAGTATGTCAATGACATCTACAAGGGAGTTTATAGGAAATGTGTCTAGTGAATCTATGCTCTTTAAATGGTAGCTATGTTTGGATATTGTAGAATCTAGGCATATGGAAGGAGATATTGTTGATGAGTTTAGGAGGTGTATTTCATATGGGTTTGTTGAACTACTATATTTTGTATTATTTACTTTGATGTGGATGTCAGAGATCTTGTATAGACAACCAAGGTGAATAACATCATAGAACTCATCAAATTGTTCATTAAAATAAGAGACATGGATTTCAGAGCTTTTTTTGTCAATGAATTTAAAGCCAAAAACCTTCCCATCACGGCCAACATTTTTGTATTCATGGATCGATGTTTTCTTTAATGCTCTACCCTCAATGGACCAGTGCCTATGGTATGGAGTTAATGATTTAATGGGGAGTGGCTGGAAAGGATCCATGTTTTGTATGCAATACTCTATAGTTGGGGAAGATCCTGATGCATCTTTAGATGTTAAAGGTTGAAGGTAGTTAGTAACTTGAAGGAGTGAAATTGGAGATCCAACTATCGTTGCATTGTTCGAAATTATATCAAAGTTATCAAGAAAGAGCACCTTGCAAAGAAAGGAGATGGACAATTTAGCAAGGAGATTAAGGTGGGAAAACAAGAACCATAAAATGGTAGTGGGAAAGAAAGGGTGTATGTGAAGTTTTGGAGCATTTTGCAAGAATATTCCTTCAGGAAAATAATAGAGCCTTTTTGTAAAGCTTCTTCAATGATAAGATCCTTGAATTTTTCTAGAAGTAGATTAGAATGGGTGTTTGTATCATCAGAGAGTTGTAGTCATTATTTGGTAATTTTAGAATGAGGTTGTTGAATGGAGTTTACAGATATAACTTGTAAGTATGGATCAATAATAGATGTGCCCGCAAGAATTTTTGCAAGTGCGCTTGTTGTTAAAGTTACCATCGTGAAGTAAAATGTGAAAGGAAGAGAGTAACATGTAAGTAAGTTGAAATTTGGTGGTTAGGTTGTATAAGAATAACTATTTGTGTACCAAATTTAAAATTGAGGTGAATTAGTTTGATCTCGTTTAATTGAAAAAGTCTTTTTTTTTTAAACTAAACACATGTTGTTAGATAAATTGTTGAGTTGCATTTTTTTCCATATCCTAAATTAGTTTTGAATGACAATATAGGATTGTGTTGTTTTGTTAGAAGATTGCATATGATAACAAACTCTTTATGTAAATAAGCCAATGTAACAATACTCAACCTAGGAATAATTACATTCTTGGAAGGAAAATTTAAATTAAATTGAGGTTTATTTTATTTATTGTAGCCAAAATTTACATCCATGTCTATAGATAGGTTACATAGTGTGAAAAATGAAGCCTTTTTAATTACATAAGATAATTAATATAGGTAGTTTTCCTCGGGTTACATAGTAGGAAGACAAGACAAATGATCATAGTTTATTCAAGTGCATCTCATAGGCATGAATTATGGAGGGTGCTGCACCATTTGCATAGTGTTGATCATAATAGAACTCCCTGATGAAAGTGCATAGCACCTCAAACTTACTACAACTATTCAAAAGTTCTATGACATCCATTTCTTCCACAATAGGTAAAATATTGCATTCAGGTTTCAAGTTATGCACAATAGTCGATACTCCTATAGATTTATTTTGTTGTCATTAGCTATGATAAAGTCATAATGATTGTCAAAGTCATTCGATAAAGAAGGAAAGTCAAGTCAGTAAAGAAAATAAGCTTGATGGTAAAGAGAAATAAAGGAAAGACAATTTCGGTAAAGGCAAAGGAAGTCAAGACACCAAGAAAGGCAGAGCAAGGCAAATCGAGCACTGAGCAGATACTGAACTATAACATTTACCAAACCGAGAGAACATATATGTTACCAAACAAGAGAAAAATGTATTACCGAGTATCATAGGCCTACATAAGGAGAATCTACATATACATTGAATCTAGACACCGAGCAGAAAATGGTTTACAAATCTTGAGGAGTTTGTTTGATGAAACATTGGAGATTTAAATATAATGATTGTGTATGATTACAAGGTGAGATTCACCAATGAGAATTAAATGAGATATGTGAATTGGAGAAGTAACCAATCCTAGCACCACTTCAAGAGAAGATTCTAGATTGTTTTCACCACTTCTAGAATTGAATATAAAATGGATCAGAGTGTGAAAATTAGAGAGAGTATGTGCGGATGCAAAGGAGAAGTTGCAGAGAGTAGGTGATGATCATTCAGAGATAAGTTTGAAGGTGATGAGCAGAGAAGCCATCAAGTAACACAGTACTAAAGAGTAAAGTGTGAATGTGATACAAAGTTGAAGTTACCGAGTACAGAGTTGATATTGTGAGTGAAGCACAGTATGAGGTAAATAGTTATTGAGCATATTGAGTCTGATAAGCATAAGTCGATGCAAGTATTACAAAAAAATTTGTTACTGAATAAGTGTGTAAATAGAATTGTAAAAGCTCTTAACTGAGTGGATCCTAACAGGTCTTATATTGTAAATCCTTTGACAGATAGAATCTCTTAGATTAGAGTTGTAAAATCCTCTAGCAAGGTAGACTTAATTGGTCTTTAGACTCCTAATAGGGTTAATACTCTTAACAAGGTAAGCTATCATAAATAGCTAACATTGTAGCTCTAACTGAGTAGATGTTTTATTGCAGTAGTGAAGTTTTGTGGGTGTCATGCCCACTGCAATTTTTATCCTCTAACAAGGATTTATGCGATACCAAAATCATTGTGTTATGATTTGTGTTTCATGATTATGATTTATATGTTTTATATTGTTATATGCAAAGTTATGAATTTGGTGAATGGTTAATAAAGTTAGATAAAAGTTTTTGGAGTACTGATTCACCCCTCCCCTCTCAGTACTTATCTTTCCATTAATTAATCCAGCAATTGGTATCAAATCAGTGTCTCTTATTCAAAAGTTTAACCACTTAAGAGGAAAGATATGGAGTGATGGAAAGCTATAGGTATGAAAAGGTGATTGATACTGTGAACATGGAACTAGGGTGTGCAAATGAACAGATTGATGAACTAAAGAGGAAACTGAAACATTCACTTAACAAGAGAAAGGATCTTGCACATCAACTGAAGGATACACAAGATCAGATTGAAAGATGTAAAGAAATATCAGAGGGAAAAATGTCTAATGAATCTGAAGTTTCCATATCAGAACTAACTAAAAAGAACAAAAACCTAAGTGATTAGGTAAAAGCATTAACAAGATAACAAGAAGCTCAATCAGTAAGAATGTGTGAATCTTAGAACAAAAGAGAAAAGATGAAGATGGCAAAAGAATGGTTGAAGATGAGAGAAGACAAATGAATGCAAGGTTGAATGAGAAATATGTGGAAATATAGAGGTTGACACAAAATCACTATAATATGTTAGATCAATAGGTTGGTGTTAATCAGGAAATGGCAAGAAAAGTAGAAGAGATTGTTGGACTAAGATCTAAGAATGAACATCTAAGAAATGAACTAAAATCTGAAAAGGATGCAAATGAAGTCTTGAAAAGGAATGAAGAAACATTGAGGATATTAGATGAACAACTAAGAGGTCAGGGACAAATTAGAGATACTTCTAAACTTGGATTTAATGCAAACAATACTACCGAGAAGGGTGACTCCTCAAATCAAGCAGCCAATCAAGATAATGTTGCTATCCCATCGAAGACAAAGAAACCTACTTGTTATCACTGTGGGAAATTGGGTCATACAACTGATGTCTACAGGAGCAAAAGAGGTAATCCATCAAGCATTCCTAAATTTAATGGTTATTATTATAATTTCAATAAGTATGGTCACAAAGCATTTGAGTGTAGATCAAGGATTACTGACAATTCAAGGAAGTCAAGTTTCAATGGTTATTGTAACAATTTCAATAGATATGGTCACAATTCTGAAGACTGTAGGTCACAAAGAAAGAATGTGAAATAGGTCCCTAACCAAAAGAACACTACAAACAACTGACAAGGATCAACTATACCATGGGACTACAATACAAGAATTACATGTACTACATGTGGGAGATTAGGTCACATTGCTACAAATTGCATTTTGATGCATGGAAGGAATAATAGAAGGTCATGGAGAAATTCTGGAATGGCTTGTTTCATTGTCATAAGGTCGGTCACCTAGCCAAAGACCGCAGGTAACGAGGCAAAGCCCCAACCGAGTGAAACTGCTCAAGTTAATATTGATGAGATAAGAGAATAGAACATGGAGAAGAAAGTCTCAAGATGATGACACTGAACTTGGAACAACTAATGGCACCACATCCTCTGGATCGGGTGCACCTATCTTCATCTAATCGGTCAAAGGTATGTGTAGGAGATGATAACTAAAATTCTATCTTAAATGGGTTCCTAACATTTGTGCAAAGATCCATGTTAGCGTATTAAGATGCATTTAGATATATGAAAAGGGAGTTGGTAAAGAGCATTTAATGTTGAAATTATGGTCGTTGGAAATCCTAAATGAGGAAAAACTATAAATAGAGATCTTGTCATTTCATTTTCATCTTACCTTTACAAGAGCATTTGAAGCATTTAGCATAGAAGAGTCCTCTGAGAGCATTCAAGTGATCAAATGAGTAAATATTATCATTATCAAGCATATTCAAGATAATACTGGTGTTTTCCCAAGATGTGAAAGAGTAACCGAGTTGTTATTCAATCAAAACCCTACCATTCAAGAGATTAATTTGTGAATCAATGGCACCCAAAGTGCAAAATAATGTTGTTGTGGAAAAGATTGACCTATTCAATCTAAAGTATAAGCTACCACCAGTCGTAGTAGCTGAAACTGATAAATCTGGAGCCCTATCTTTGATCCCACCGAGAGTTATTCTAATTGAAGACATTCCTACCTTCATACATTACAAGATAGAGGATATTTTCCAAGATGAGATTGACACATCCTATCGGAATTTGTGTGTAAATGGGAAGCTAAAGGATAAACATATGTATTTGGAGACCAAGGGTTTGGTTCATGCCATGCATACATACTGATAGTGTTCAAGCATGAATGGATGAGGATTGTTTTAAGCTGAGTACATGATCAGTTCATGTGGCTTGATGCACCTGTTAAAATCATAAAAGATGTACTACACATTGTAACAGGACATCTAATCGGTGATAGACCATGAGCTCATAAGAAAATAGATAAGAATAAACTTTGTGAGCTTACTCAAGCTAAATAGGATGGAAGAGGTTTGAAGTTTTCTACTATTGATGATCTTGAGCTAAGATTCACGTGCAATATAATATCCTACTGAATCTTCCAGTCATCTTGGGTAGATAGTGTACCTTGTGGAGCTGTTGATATAGCTTACAAGATTGTGAAGAAATACATGAAGGTATATATGTGTGAGAGCTTATTGAAACAATTTGATGATAACATAAATACAATCAGGAAGGTGAAGACAAATACTTTGAAGCTTGGATCACTACTGTTATGTATATTTTTATACTTCCAGAACTTCTTTCCATTAATCAGTGATGTAGTGTGGAATGTAAACAAACTGATTATCTATCAAATAAATGAGTATATTCAAAGTTTAGGAGATAACTTTGACATGGTTATGAATGATTATTTCTCAAAGTTTCAAGCTAAAATGCATAAGAAGTTTAGAATTCCACCTTAGCTAGTGGAAAAATACAAGGACACTATGTTTTGAAGTTGATACCAATACTTGTATAGTGAGGGTAGTGGAGCCTAGAACCATGTGGCTACCACCTATGGGTTATGAACTGGATATTGATGATGCATCAATACAAATTGAAGGATTATTAGAGAAAGTAATTGATAAGAGATCCAATTGGTATGGAACCTATGAATAAGTAAAGAACAAAATTAAACTAGGTATATTGATACCTAAAGCAATGAGGAAAACTAGCAAGATGATTAGTAGTTTATTAGAAAATTTAGGTGTTGTTGCTGAAGAAGATGAAGTTGGTCCATCAAAGATTAAGGGGAAGAAAATTAGAACTAAAAAGGAAACCCCTAGCCCAATTGGTGCAAGGCCATTGACAAGGTCTTCCTCCATACCAAGAGAGAAGAAGAAATCAATGATAGAGCCACCAAAGCCTAAAACCTACATGAGAGAAAAGAAGATAACTAGGAGAACCAAAAGGAAGTTGAAATTATAGGAAGATAGTGAAACAAAATCTGAAGATGTAACTCAATTCAAAGTTATGCAAAACTCGGCACCAAAACTGAGGAACTTAGATGAGTCACTTAAAGTATTCAAGAAGTATGGAGGTTATTCTAGGATAAAACAACTTAAATATGAAATTAAAAGTGATGAGGAAAAATAAAAGATTGAAGAAGTTGTTGTGTTCACACTGCACAAGTTTAGGACTACTCTGGTTCATATGGCCAACCGAGTATCAGATGAACTATACCAAAAGATAGATGCAAGATGGAAATATGCCTTGGCATCTGAGAAACAAATGAGGGAGAGATCCCTAGCTATCATTATTCCTGAATTGCCCACTAGAGGAATTAAAGAAGCATTGCAAGAATATTCTAAGAGATTCCTAGTCAAGGGAAGAGCATTAAGGATAATGTGTTAGCCAATTTTCCTATCATTACTATAAATTTTGAAGAAATTTGTTGTCTTGCTTATTGTATTAAGAACTAGGTTTTATCTTGTCCCAACGGTTTCAAAAGTAAAACATAATAAATTTGTTTAATTCCTAAAACCCTACTTGTTTCTATTTCTTCATTACCTTTTCGAGCCACTCAAGTTCCCTTTCCACACATGTCTTAAGTCATCGTCAGGCGGGGCCAAGTCCCTTAAGTTCTTTTTACCTAGCAAGCCCCTTTTAATATTTCTTAAGTCCTAAGTCCCAATGGTTTTAATTTTTCCTAACTCTACAACATATATTAAACCTTGTCAGATCTTTTTTAATCCTATGATGTACATGATCCAAAAATGAAAAGCTGTGAGGAGATTATCCTTCACGAGGTCATGCCTACATGACACCTGGTGATGTGGGGTCGAGGTCAAAGCTAAGAAGGATGACATTGGATAGACATATCCTCTTTGATCTGATGGCAGGCATGTTGCCTTGGATTAAAGATGATGCCTTTTTTATGATCAAGGGATTGTTCTTTATCAACTTGTGTCCATCCAAAGATTGTGGGACTAGTTTTCAAAGGATTATAAGGGAAATAGTGACCTGTTAGATCCTATTTGATCTAACGGTCGACATGATCCCATGAACATAAGGTGTAAGGAAATTAGTCATCATGAGATCACATCAGGTTGACAAGTGGCATTTAGTGGACCCAGGATGAAGCTAAGGTGAAATTAAAGATAAGTCAGATCATTTTTTATTTGATGGTGGGCGCTTTGCCTTAATGAGAAGTTACAAGCAATTTAATGATCAAGGCATCATGCCTGATTGATAGGTGTCCATGGTGATGTCATATCCCACTAGGCTACAAAGCAGTTAAAGTATGAAAAGATCTTTTTAATTAGAGGACATGTGTGTTCTTGTGATCAAAAGATGCATGAATGATAATCATCGCTGGATCATGCATGTGTGACACATGTCCAATCTGATTAAAAGGTAAATAGTAGGTCCTGGTTGCCAAGTATTGATGAGTTAGAACTTCCTAATTGGATGTTTTCATAGGTAACTAAAATGAAATGGAAGTTAGCAATTTTTTGACTCATTTTCAGAACCACACGATGTGTCGCAATGGATCAAATCAACGGTTCAGTTTTAAACTTCACTCTTTGCTGCAAAAAGTTTTGTTTTTGCCCATTGAGTTGTAGGTTTGAAGGCTAATGAAGTAATTGCAAATCATGCAGCCATGTTATCGAGGATTTATTGCAAAATTTTCCTTAAACATATACCAACAGGGTGCTCATTTCAAATTTCAAAAGCTACAGGATTTTTAGAGCGACTGAGTGGAGCAAAATTGTAGAGCTTCTTGTGTTTTCTGGCAATTTTTCATTGGGTGAGTTACTTTCTTGACAAATTGATTCATTAGTATTTTGTGATTGATAGTTTGACATTGTTAGGGTTTTATGAAGATAGAGAGTTTTTTGAATGACAGTAACCTTTTAAACCCAAAGTTTTAAGATGGTACCACGAAGAGAATTCAAAGGTAAAATTGATTATCAAGAAAGGGTCATTTGTGATAATTTTCTTGAACTTGACCATTCTACAAATGATTCATCTAAGTTGAAAGAGATTGTACCCAAGAACCCTCATCTCATAATTGCTGATGGTTTATATGATAAGGGTAATTACATGAGAGATGCAAATATTGGTGTGTCTAGTTTGGTACTATTTAGGGTGGGGTTTGGACAAAGACATGCTTTTTCTCCTAGTAGTAATGTCTGGAAGTTTGATGTAGGGAAACTGGTAGTCCCTAATGTTTATGGATACATATATTTTACTCCAGGTAGCTAAGAATTATGACCCTACTACAAGAGTAGTCAGGGATGTAAATCGAAACCCTCTAATTAGTATCACTGTTGATGAGATTAGAGAGGTCTTTTGATTAAGTGAGCCTTTTGATTCCCTAGAGAGAATTAATTTTGATGAACTTAGGGAAGTTTACAAGGCACAGAGGGACTATCACAGAAGTGGGCCTTTGAGAGATTTTTTTGATAGGGTAGGAGGGTTCACTGTAGTAGGACCAAATACACCATAGCCCATCAAACTAGATTAATTTAATCTAAAAGCAAAGGGTATGTATTGATCTCTATGTTAAATTTTTTGAGAAGATTAAGAAGAAGAGATGCCAATCTATTACATGTTCATGATGACCCAGATCCTGCACCCATATCTGGAAGTGCCATTTGACTTTGCCCCTTTCCTTGTTGATTTAATTTATAGTGGACTAATGGATATTCAGAAGTCCAAGGTAGATAGACCTTTTGGATGGTATTCCCTATTGATGCACATGTTCCTCTTCAAAGGTTCTGATTATTTTGCAAAAGACACGAACTTAATGAAGGAAAAGGATGGTGAAGAGATGCCAGTCCAATTATGGAATTTAAATATGTCCTAGGATAGAAATGAGGCCAGTTTTGTTACTTTTGATAGATGTTTTGCATCCAGACTTAGGCCCCTATTGTTCTTAGAAAATCCAAGGATCCAAAAGGCATTGTTAGCTTTTATGAGGTCGAAACAATTTGCAAATGACATCAAAATAATGCACAAGCGGGGAGATGTCATATTATACCCTATTTCAACTATGTTCAAAGTGTATGGTTTTAGAGGCACTCCTTTTATTTTTCCATACCAAGTACCTTTAAAGGTTGGCATAGCAGAGGTCCTAAGACAGATTGGAGATTTGTAGGATATGGCACTAACAAGGAAAGGTAGGGGTTCTATTTTTCCCACCATCACCATAGCACATCAGTTTGTGATAACTAAAGGTGGATGGACACACATGAGCAAGGTTTTACTACCTTACCACATGGCTACATCAGTTGCAAGGTCTGCTGATCATGAGAGATTATATACTGATATGTTCAAGAAGAGGACTAGGTGTACTGCCATGGACCATATTTTCCACTTTCCTGAAGATATAATTAGAAATGAATTTGATATGCAAGAGTGGGAGGTCAAGAAGAATAAGTGGCTAGTGTATAAGAAAACTTTGGACTTTGTACAACATTTTTATTAAAGACTATGATCCTTTGAGGTACTTTAAGCCATTTGAAAACAAGATTGAGGCCCTTATGAGTCATTTTGAGGGCATAATGCAAACCCTGAACCAGAAAAAGGATATGGTTGTACAATCAGAACTAGAAAAGGTCAAGTTTGTCTTGACCAAGCCAACATTTGCAAGAATGGTTCCTCCTAGTAAATATTTTGTACAGAGGAAGATAAGATACAATGTGGTAGTGCCTAGGGATGACATAGATCAAGAGGGTTAGAGAGTAGAAAGTGTATGTTCATCTTCCATGGGAGTTGAAGTGCATGTACAACCAGAGGGGCCTCCCACCTCACCGAAAAATAGACCAATTGATCTGGATCCTAAGTCCCCACCTCCCCCAAAGAGGCAAAAAATAGAACAGAGACCACAATAGAGTGAGGGTATCTATTCTCCCTCCCAATATCCTTTGAACATTATGGATCAACAAGAGGTAAAATAATAGTTGCAGAGGATGGGGAGCCTAGGTCAGATTTGTGTGACCTATGAGGAAGTCCAGGAGAGAGTACCTGAGGAGCCCAAAGGGGTAGATATGGACTTGACTATTGGTGAGTTTGTAGGAAAGGAATTAGATCCTATTACCTGGTAAGCCTGTGATGAGTTTTTGGTTGATGATAGTTTTTGATAAATCTAGGGCTTTTATGCAATTTTTATGGAGAACACACATCAACTAGTTTAAGGAAACTTGTGAGAAAAGACATTAGGAGCATCCTAAAAGGATCTGAATGTCATTGAGGATGAAGTAAAGCAAGAGATGTTGACAAGGTTTGAGGTAATCACCCCATAGTAGGGAAGAGACTTAGTCAGAAATGCAGGGGTTCTCATTCTGCAAGAATGGGATATTGTTGATGTCATAGTTTTTGATGCAATAAGGAAGAAAACCAAACCAATGCACATAATAAAAGAAGCAGATAAAGAAGCATTTAGAGGTGTTTTCTTTAGTGAAGATCATGCAACATTGGTAATGTGGTCTCTAAAGAGAGAGGAAAATAAAAGGAAAAATGAAGTTGCAAAGACTGATTACTCTAGCAGCCTGATGGTAAGAAGGGTTGGTGAGACCTCAGGGATTGAAGCATCTGGAATGGTCCTTGAATGAACCAAGTTTAGCATGAAAGTGGAAGAGAAGGAAGCCAAGGAGAAGAAAGAACTCACAATTAAACTAGAGACTATCCTAAAAGCTTATGGTGAGTTAAAGAAAGAGACAAGTGAAAAGAATAAGATCATAGCTAATCTTGGGAGGCAAATGACAGGACAACAACAGATTGAAGGGCCCTCCTAGAGGGTAATTTCTTTTTCTCCTATTGGTCCCTCATCTTTTAGCCCAATAATTGAATTACCATTTTCCCCTTTGCCTCCTAGTTCTCAAATGGAATAGGATATAAATTGGGAGAGAGAGAAATTGGAGGGAGAGAGAAAAAGGCTAGAAGAGGATAGAGATGAGTTAAAAAAGAAGATAGAGGAATTCAGAAGAGGTAAGTTTAAAATAGTAAATAATTATGAAGAGAAAATCAAAGATATAATTTTGCAGTTTGTTGAGAATATAGAACCAAAATTGATTTATTCAAGTGGAAATAAATTAGTAGGTATTCTTGATTCTTTTGAGGTAGATAAGGCTACATTGGAGCCAATTTTGGATAAATGGATAATAAGGAAGGTAAATTTTTTTAAAAATATTCATTGTCAAAAAATGATGAGGGTGTTGATGCTGCAATCAAATCTACTCACAAGCTGGCCACAGGCTTAATAGACTTTGCAGCAAGAAGGGATAGCATCGAGAGAAAGGTTATGGTTCTAAAAGGGGAGTACTTCAAGGTTTGTTTTGACATGTTTCCTGGTATGTTTAGTAAGAATGGAAAATGAAAAGATAGGAGGAAGTGGATTGGGAAAAAGCATAATGAATTATCCATAAGAATAAATAACATTATTAACCTTGAGAGTACAATTTTGTTTATTCAAGCCATAGAATCAATTGAAGGTGCTAGGTCTCATTTTGGTTTTCTAAGAAAAGAAGTTGAGCAACTAAAGACAAGGTGTGATGAGATGGAACAACAAAAGACAAAGATTTTAGACTTTCCCTAACCCAATGTGATGAAGGGTTCTGCCCTTAATACCACAAACACATAACAGAAGTAGAGAAACAACAACGATTTGCAAGAACTAGAAAATGGGCTTCTTATTATCTCCACAAATGTGGAATTACAAATTTTAGAATTACAATGTGCAAAGCCACATGGGCATTTTCCCTTACAATATTTTGTAGGACAAAGCCTTGAATTGTTACCCAGATCTACCCAAAACTGCTCCGAACTGCCTAAGGCAACACTACAGCCTTCCTTATATAGGCAATTTTCCACCGCCTGGGAAGGTTCCAAAATTTTAGCCAATAAGACCAACCAAACTTAGAATTATTTTATTTTACAATTTAGTACATCATAGTCGGCTCAAAACAACTTTTGAAACCCAAACAAATTTTTTGAAGGAAAATCATTTTCTGCCATTTTAGGTGACCCAACTTCCGAAGACCATAAGTCATCACCCGTTGACCCGATTGACTATTATAACCCCATTTTGGAAAGGGGACGAAGCGCTCTACAATGCTCAAACTAAGTAAGCTTCATTCAACCAAATTTTTGACCTCATTCAGGGCCTCTAAAGCCTTCAAAACTGAGTTCAAAGTTTCTGTACCTTGCTGCCAAAACCAAAAATTTTCAATATCTTCAAAACTAGACTTGATCCGACAATGAAACTTTACCGACAGGATGATACGACCAAAATGAACCTCCACCTATGAAATCAGAACATTCTGAGATCATATGACCAACTTACTAAAAATAGTAAGTTTCCATAAATAGCAGCTCTGCACAAGATAGCCCTTATTGAAAATAAAACCAAAAATATTTTTGGGTGGTGCTTTTGCCAACACGACTATCCAGTATGTCCTCAATCTCTTTGGTATCTGAACCAGTTGCTGGAATACTCCACTGTGCTGCTGTGATCTCATCTTCAACACCTCCTTCGTGATACTCTATCAAATCTGAAATGTTAAACACTGGTGAAATATTCAGCTCAGTAGGCAATTCTACCTCATATGCATTTCCTGAATCATGCTTCTTCAGTATCTTACATGGTCCAAACCTCTTCATTTTCAACTTGTTATATGTACCAACCGAAAATCTTTCCTTCCGCAAATGAACCATGACTTCATCTCCAACCTGAAATTCCTTATGCCTTCTTTTCTTATCTACCTTAGCCTTATACTGTGCATTCATCTTGGTAATATGCTTCCTCACCTCCTCATGGATGTTCTTCAAGTGTTCTACAAAATCCTCAACTTCAACACTACTTATTTCTCCTTTATCTATCTTTCTCAACTCATATGCATTTCTAGGACTACTTCCATATACAAACTATGGATGATGTGATGAAATAAATGTCAAATCTGTCTTCGACTCTTCACTTTCTGCTAGTGTCATTCTGTATGCTACCTTATTTGGCAAACTCATTCCTGGGATCAAGTCCATCTAATGACTAATCTTTCTTACTAGTGGTAATCCATCAGTTACATTATCAGATACAATATCCTGAAACTCATTCAATAATTCTATAACTTCTACAGGTACATCTTCTACTTCCTCTTTCCTAGCCTTTGGAATTAAGGTAAAACACATATGCTCATGTCGCATACCATCTAAGAAATTTCCTCTATGAACAAAAGTTATTCTTGCATTACCACATACCTTTTCTTCGATTTCCTTCAATGGTTTTAGCTTATGTCGCACTCCATCCTTTATCAGGGAATAGGTATTTGCATGACCATCATGTATAGCACATTTGTCAAACTACCAAGGTCTACCCAACAACATATGACATGCATCCATAGATATGATATCACATAGTACCTCATCTTGGTACCCATCGATCTTGAACTTCACTAGGCATTGTTCACTGACCATGACCTTGTGGTCATCCTGCACCTAGGCAACCCAATATGGATGTGGATGTTTCCACCTCTTGAGATTCAACTTTGTCACCATCTCTTCTAACACCAAATTATCAGTATTGCCACTATCAATAATCACATCACAACACTTACCCTCACACTTGCACTTGGTGCGAAATAGGCTCCTCCTTTGTTCAGGTTCATTCTCACCACTCAACAGGACTCTTCTGTTAATCAATGTTTCTCCTCTTTCAGCATCTTCAGAATGTGATGATCTAGCATCTTCATCTACATGTGCAACTCTAGCCTGGCCTTCATTCCTCCTATCTGTCCTTCCTTGGCATTGAGGACATTCAAATGCCCTATGACCTTCTTCCCCACAATGAAAACATGCTCCACGGAAGCCTCCTCTTCCAGATCCTTGTCCTCTTCCTCTTCCTCTCTAATCTCTATTATTCTGATCATGGAAATAATTAAAATTATCTCCTCTCTGATTCTAACTGTTACTGGCCTCATCCTACTTTTTCAGATCTTCATTTCGATCTCCATATGACCATCCACCAAATCTTCCATCACAACCTCTTCCACTCTGTCTACTCTCAAACTTCTTGTTCAACTTTTCCTTTACTTTTAGGGCAAATTGGTATGCCTCTTCAATACTGTTCATTCGAACTAGATTCAATTCTTCCTGAATGCTCAACCTCAACCCATTAAGGTAACGAGCAACTTTCTCCTTATCAGCTTCGACATGGCCTGTTCTGATGAGGATTCGATAGAACTCCTCTCTATACTCCTGAATAGATCTTCCTGCTTGCTTCAAACTTTGCATTTTCCTCAATAGGTCAAGCTCGTAATCAACAGGAATGAACCATCACTTCAATTTGTCCACCATTTGATCCCATCTTATGATTTTATCCTTTCCTCTTCTATTTCACTCCAATTGAATCTCTTGCCACCAGATCTTCGCATGACCCTTCAGTCTAGCCTTCACAAACTTGACCCGATCAGGATCCTTAATATCTTCATACTCAAAATATTCTTCACATTCATTGATCCAGTCGATCAATTCTTCTAGGTTAAGATTTCCTAAAAATGTAGGAACCTCAATCTTAGGTCTTTTCCCGATCTTGGAAATGGCCTGAAAAAAGTCTTTCTTCCTCCTGGTTCAAAACTTCGACTTATACTTCTTGATCATCATTTCCTTCTTCGGCTTCATCCTCACTTTTATCTCTAACATTAAGATTCATTCCTCTACATATCTCTTCTTGCAATTCTCGCACTTGTCTCTGGAGCTCTCTAACCTCAGGTGTCACAACACCAGCTCTTAGACCATGTTCCCTTTGTGGAGGCATTTTCACGCGTATCACTGAAACCCTAACCATGGTCCTGGTGCAAACTGCCTCACAGTCGGTGATCTATTTACACATTTAGGAACTCCTGCTCTGATACCACTTGATGAAGGGTTCTCCCCTTAATACCACAAACACATAACAGAAGCAAAGAAACAACAACGATTTGCAAGAATTAGAAAATGGGCTTCTTATTATCTCCACAAATGTGGAATTACAAATTTTAAAATTACAATGTGCAAAGCCACATGGGAATTTTCCCTTACAATATTTTGTAGGAAAAAGCCTCAAATTATTACCCAGATCTACCCAAAACTACTCCGAACTGTCTAAGACAACACTACAGCCTTCCTTATATAGGCAAATTTCCACCACCTGGGAAGGTTCCAAAATTTTAGCCAATAAGGCCGACCAAACTTAGAATTATTTTATTTTACAATTTAGTACATCAGAGTCAGCTCAAAACAACTTTTGAAACCCAAACAAAATTTTTGAAGGAAAATCATTTTTCACCATTTCAGGTGACCCAACTTTCGGAGACCATAAGTCATCACCCGTTGACCTGATTGACTATTATAACCCCATTTCAGAAAGGGCACAAAGTGCTCTACAACGCTTGAACTAAGCAATTATTCAATTGAAGTTTCGACCTCATCCGGGGCCTCTAAAGCCTTCAAAACTGAGTTCAAAGTTTCTGTACCCTGCTACCAAAACCAAAATTTTTCAATATCTTCAAAACTAGACTTGATTCGGCAATGAAACTTTACTGGCAGGCTGATACGACCAAAATGAACCTCCACCTATGAAATCAGAACATTCCGAGATCATATGACCAACTTACTAAAAGTAGTAAGTTTCCATAAATAGTAGCTCTGCACAAGATAGCCCTTATTGAAAACAAAACTAGAAATATTTTTGGGTGATGCAAAATTGCTCTTACACCCAGGATGCTCCTGCATCACAATGATGAGTTCTATGAAGCATGAAAAGGCAAATACCTTTCATTAAAATCAAATGAACAAGAAGACCCTATTACAGTTGCAACAAGTATCATTTCTCCAACACCTTAAAGTAGTTAAGAATTTGCAAACAGATTGTGTACATGAAAAACAAAGGGCTAAAGACAAAGGTGACCCCTGTCAAATGAAGAAGCAATTTTGAAGTTGTGGTAGGAGCTTTGCAGACCAAATAGAAGATATCTTTCGAAGGCTTGTAACTAATCAGTTACTTGTCTTGTTATTTTTGTCTCTTCTGATATGTCGTCATAATTTTGTCTTTTCCTAAATGATCCTAAGCTTGTAGAAATCCTTAAATCTATAAAAAGATTCCCAAGATCATTTAGAAGGGCTGGAAAACTAAGATAGTTTTTTGCATATGAGTTTTCAGTCAAGGGTATAGCATATTGTATTAGGTTTTATTATTATAGAAATAACAAGTTTCATGGTTTTTGACCATTATTGTAGTGGTGTATATTTTGAGGCATGGTGTATACAAGAAACATAATTTAGTACATATAAATACAAAACATCCAAGATTTAAGTCTCTCCTTTGTGTCTATTTCTTTGAATTATGAATTTTCTGATTCATTGCATAGAATTTATCTATGTGTGTGTTGCTTTTCCTCAGCTTTGATTTGAGATCAAATTAAATAGATTTGGATATAACATAGATTCATTTTTGTTTGCACAAGGATTTCTATAAGTAGTATGAATATGGTGATAAATTGATCAATATTGTCATAAGGTGGTAATATTTAGGGATCTTGAATCATTGACATTAGTTGGTTTTTGTATACTTTCTTTGCAAATAAAAGTATTGCCCAATGGATAAGGCACTGACCAGAAATAAGTATGTTTTGCAATGATATGTGCTTAATGGGGTTTGGATATATTCTTAATATTTGATATAAATCTTTCAAGTATTGTGATCTATAAGTTGTATTTCTTTAATGGTAATGGAGAATCAATAAATGACTGGTTATCATTTAGTATTTTCTTATCATTCATTTGTTATTAAAATTTAGAAATTATTGAAGTGTTGAATATGGATCTGGATTAGGTGCAATCGCCTTGGTTTTGCAGAACCAGAAGTGTAGAGGGCAGTCTTGTCCCTATAGTTGGTCCAATCATCTCATATTTTCCATATTTGGAATTGACCATTCCTGATAATCTATCTGTGGATGTATTGGTTGCTTTCATAACCATAAATTCCATTTTAAAGAACCAACATAATGGTCGGTAAGATGGAAGAAGTTCAAAAAGAGACAAATGATTTATGGAGAAAGATATTCTTTCCCAACCTACTGACAGAGATCAATGAACCCCACGGGACGTCAAATCCCATTGATTTGATTGCAGATAAAGAAGAGGTCATCATAGAATATAGAAGATAAAGACCTAGTAGAGGGTATTGTAGATGATGAAAATGGAATGACAACCGAGGCCAAGGAGACTGAAGAAATAAATCTTGATGAGTCAACAAAGGTAAATTTGATGGATACAAATCTTGTTATTGAACAAATAATGAATTTTCCTGAGATTGAAGAAGTTATGTTAGAGGCTACAAAAGATGTTCCAATTGATGCCCCCACCAAACTAAAAAATGAGAAAGAATAAAAGGAAAATATAGAGCCGGTCACTCCTACCGAGACCACTAATCCCCAACAGAAACAAGAACCAATGAAGGAGAAGGAAAATGATAAATAAAAAGAGAAGAATGAAGAAAAATAGGAGAATAGAGAAGGAGAACAAAAAGAAGAAAAAGATGACAAAACTAAGGATACTAATACTGCCACAACTTTTGATGTGAAGTTATCTACTAGAGAGAGTGCACAAGTCACAAAGAAGAAATCAAATAAGAGGAAGCATGAAAAGGAGATAATTGATTTGAGCCAACCTATTGTTATACTTAAGGTTTCCATCTCCACCATGAGACCCAAGGAATTATCTGAGTTTGGTGATTTACTCAAGAGGAAACCTGCACAAGACAAGTTATTAGCTAGGAAGCAAAAAATAGATGTACTTGAGAATGTCAAAGAAATACTATAGGAGATAGTACCATAAAAAGGTATAAATGAAAAAAATAGTATATACAATCAATTGAGTGAACTTGTAAGTTAAATAAATAAACTAAGTACTAAGACCACATAATATATGATGCAAGTGCATAGGAAACAAATGGAGAATAAGATCATTAAGGAATTACTTCAATCGATAGCACTTGATAAGGTAACACTTTTTGTAATGGTTACCGAGTGGGAAAAAGAATTGCAAGATATTCTTTCATTATTTCAAAAAATATGTTTGATTTCCAATTTCACAAAAGATATAAAAGTGAAAGATGAAAATGTTGAGAAGGAGCTGATTGAGCAGCTAGCTAAGGTAACAACTGACCCTGATACTTTCAAAGTATATTATCAAAGGATAAAGAACTTATTGGGAGTGAAACATGAGTTGAGGAAATAAGAGAATAAAATAAAAATGGATCTCATGGAGCTGCAAACATTTTTGATACCACAAATTGAGTCATTGCAAAAACATGTGCATAAGGCTAAAGACTTAGTAAATACCCTGGATGTAAGTGCTATTGATAACATGGTAAGTCTAACAACTGATATAAGTGAATATATTATAGTGTTATGGACACTCAAAGATTCATGGAAAACATCACTGATAGAGGCACAAAAAAGCTATAAATCTATTTTTTGCCAAGATCCCTCCACCAGATAAACGACAAGTTATTATTTTTGGCATTTTCGTTAAAAAAGGGGGAGAGTAGATAAAGGGGGATATATATATATATATATATATATATACATATATATATATATATATATATATATATATATATATATATATATATATATATATATATATATATATATATATATATATATATATATATATATATATATATATATATATATATAAATACAAAATAGATGGATATATTGTATGTATGTATGTATAGGAGAAGGATAGATATGCCTATAAGAAGTATTGTCACAGAGGGAGCAATAGACTTTACTGAGATATGTATCCATGGTCAAATTTTGTTAAGGACCTAAGGGCACCAAATTTTGATGACTTTGAAGTTTTTAACAAAGATACCGAACTAATGCCAAAGGGGGAGATTCATATTCCTATATAGTTATTTTGTTGTCATTAGTTATGATAAAGTCATAATGATTATCAAAGTCATTTGGTAAACAAGGAAAGTCAAATCCGTAAAGAAAATAAGCTAGTTGGTAAAGAGAAATAAAGGAAAGATAATTTTGGTAAAGGTAAAGGAAGTCAAGACACTGAGCAAGGAAAATCGAGCACCAAGCACCAAGCAGATACTGAGCTACAACATCTAACAAACTAAGAGAATATACATATTACCGAGCAAGAGAAAAATGTATTACCAAGCATCACAGGCCAACACAAGTAGAATCTATAGATACATTGAATTTGAACACCGAGTAGAAAATGGTTTACAAATCTTGAGGAGTTTGTTTGATGAAACATTGGAGATTTATATATAATGATTTTGTATGATTACAAGGTGAGATTAACCAATGAGAATTAAATGAGATATATGCATTGGAGAAGTAACCAATTCTATCACCACTTAAGGAGAAGATTCTAGATTATTTCCATGCTTCTAGAATTGAATATAAAATGGATCAAAGTGTAAAAATCAAAGAGTGTATGTGTGGATGCAAAGGATAAGTTGTAGAGATTAGGTGATGATCATTCAGAGATAAGTTCAAAGGTGATGAGAAGAGAAGCCACCGAGTAACAAAGTAGTAAAGAGAAGAGTGTGAATGTAATACAAAGTTGAAGTTACCAAGTACAAAGTTGATAATGTGAGTGAAGCACAATATGAGGTAAACAATTATTGAGCATATTGAGTCTGATAAGAATAAGTTGATGCAAGTATTATAGATAATGTTTTTACTGATTAAGTGTGTAAATAGAATTTTAAATCTATTAACCACATGGATCCTAATAGGTCTTATATTGTAAATCCTTTAATAGGGTACATCTCTTAGATTAGAGTTGTAAAGTTCTCTAGCAAGGTAGACTTAATTGGTCTTTAGACTCTTAACAGGGTTAACTCTTAATAGGGTAAGCCATTAGAAATAGCTAACATTGTCGCTCTAAACAAGCATACTTTTTACCATAGTAGTGAAGTTTTGTGGGTGTCATCCCCATCGTAGTTTTTATCCTCTAACAAGGATTTTTGCAACACCAAAATCATTGTGTTATGAGTTGTGTTACATGATTATGATTTATATGTTTTATATTGTTATATGCAAAGTTATGAATTCGATGAATGGTTAAGAAAGTTAGATAAAAGTTTTTGGAGTATTGATTCACCCCTCCCCTCTCGGTACTTATCTTTCCATTAATTAATCCAATAAATATCATGGCAAGTGGTTGAAAGAACTGAAGATAGACTATGGACATTATTTGCAAGACATTTTGGTTTATTAATAGAACAACATGAATCTAGAAGTTAAGTGGTTTCTTCCAATACAATTAAGGGGATTCTAACACTTTTAGTTGAATCTCCACTTAAGATTTGAATGATTTAATGACTATTTGCATTTGTTTCCATTTCCTGAGAGAAGTGAATATAATTTTTATATAAGTAGTAAGCCAAGGAATAATTGTGGCAGGTGCAGTAGTTTGTCTTCCAACATGGATCTTAAATAGAATGGCCTTATATTTTACATTTGAATATAAAGAAGTAAAAAGAGCAGAAAAAATTGATAATGTAACTTACTATCCAAATTGAATTTTATTTGGAAATTATATATAGCACAAAATTGTATAACAAAGGAATAAGTTGTTTTTATATTAAAAGCATAGTGGGCTATAAATTGCATCCCAATAAAACGTATAGAGTGTTGATCTCCAAGTCATGTTGTATATTAGTGTCAAATAGTTAGCCATTATCAAGGTAGAGTTGGTCGGTCATCATTGCGATTGAGCCATCCTACTAAGGCTGAGTAATGTATGGACTTGTATTTTGTATATGTACCGAGCAGTAGTTACTGTCGAGCAAGTCACAGGTCACCAAGTACCCAAGTAGTTACCGAGTAGTATGAATAATGAGTTGTATAGAAGAGTCAGTGTTGATCACTAGTATATCGAGAACAGTTTTGACCGAGCACCAGAGACTTCATATGTTGAGTGAACCAGTTTTGGTATATGTGTTTGGAATGGAACACAAACATAGGTAAACCATTTTGGCCTACTTCTATGCATGTTTTAATGATTGTTGAGATAATTAAGGAGTTTATTATGTGTTATGATTGAAATCATTAATACCTATGCAAGTGATGTAACCAATCAAAAAAAGGAATGTATAAGTGACATAAGTGATGAATCTAGATTGTTGATCTTGATCTAGGAGCTTGATCAATTATCTATTTAAGGTCACATCAAAATCCTAATATTGTGATAGTTAAAAGATCTCACATGTATATGGATGGAAGCAATGTTTTGATTGTCAGAAGCATAGATCAGGTAGAGTGACCGAGCAAAGCAGTGAAGGACAAAATAGAGTCA
Organism: Chamaecyparis obtusa; assembly: GCA_027943335.1. NCBI lineage: Eukaryota > Viridiplantae > Streptophyta > Pinopsida > Cupressales > Cupressaceae > Chamaecyparis > Chamaecyparis obtusa. The sequence continues at coordinate 1,165,115 of BSBK01003612.1, read as the reverse complement.
TATTTGATTTTGAGATTGGATAAGTATTGAAAAGAGGAGATTCATTATTAGCATTTGAAGTGAAAATTGAAGGATTAGGTATTGATACATTCTAGCAAGTGAATAAGGGTAAATCTCTTAACATAGTGGTCCTAACAAGCCTTTGTAAATCTCCTAACGGAGTGCTTACTTAGTTGTAAGTTTAAATCCTTTAATCAAGGTAGATTGTATAAGTTTATAAGCTCTTAGCAGGGAAGACCCCTCACAGGGTAGATCACCAGAAGTGATCAAAAATTTGTAACCCTAATAGACACACTTTATTGCTGCAGTAGTGAAGATTTGTGGGTGTCATCCCCATCCCATTTTTACCTTTCAAGGGTTTATGGGTTATCAAAATCTTTGTATTATGTGTTTTATTTTCATGGATGTGATTAGCAGATTAGATCTATTTTAGAATTGAATTTTATGTTTATGATACATATGTGGAATTAGTTTCAAAGTGTAATTTTTTTTTTATAGATTTTAATTCACCCCCTCTCTCAGTATCTTACTTTCCTAAATAAAACTTCCAACAATTGGTATCAGAACATAGTTCTCTTAGAAGAAGTCTAACCACTCAAGAGTTAAGATCTTGGAGATGGAGGCTTATAAGTTGGGAAAGATCGTAGAAAATTAGAAGATTGACATCTAGCTTGCATTGCACCTTCTTGAAACAACAAGAGAGGAATTGAAGAAATCCTTAAAGAGAAGGAAAGAATTGGAAATCCAACTGAATGACACTCAATATCAAGAAGAAGATACTAAAGGTCTATTTGAAAATGGAAACTCTAGTGAAAGTGATGTAGCAATAGCATATCTATTGGAGAGAAATAATTCTATGAATGAAGAGGTCAGAAGTTTGAGGAGAGAACGTGAAATTCAATTAGTAAGACTATGTGAAGTGATTGAACAGAAAAAGAAAGTTGAGGAAGGCAAGATAATGGCATAAGAGGATAAGAGACAAATGGCTACTAGACTTGATGAAATGACATGTGATGTGAAAAAGCTTACAAATAATCAATTGGACATGGTAAATCAACTATCGCTTACAAATCAAGAGTTAAAAAGGAAAGACATGGAGATTACAAATCTGAGATTAGAGAAAAATCAACTAAAAAATGAGTTAAGAGCTGAAAAGGAAATCAATGAGAGGATGAACAAACCTAATGAAGATGTGAGATATTTTGAGGAACTGTTGATATCACTAAGAAGATCCAGTGAAACCTCTGGACTAGGCCATATTGGGCATCTATCATCCACTGAATAAGGAGAATCATCAAAGAGTGGAGAATAGAGGAATGCAAAGCCAAAGAACAACAAACCTACATGTCATCATTGTGGGAAACTAAGACACAGAAAAAATTTGCAGAAGCAAGAATGGTAAGTCTAATCTTGAGCCCAAATTCAATGGATATTGCTTTACTATAAAAAGCATGGACATTAGGCACATTATTGCAAGTCAAAGGATAGAAATTCACCTACTGCACCTAGATTTAAAGGGCATTTCTACAATTATTAGAAATATGGTCATAAAGCACAAGAATGCAGATCCAATGCAAAACCAAAGTGGACATCCAAGAAGCAAGGTAATGCACCTAGGAAAGGTAACACATTCAATTGGGATTACAATACATGGTATAGTTGTCATTATTGTGGAGAATATGGTCATATTGGAGAAAATTGTATAAGGACACACTTTAGAGGTAAATCCAAGAGTTTGATGAATGGAAGTTTGGTCTTTTATAATTGTCACAAGATTGGTCATTTAAAAAGAGACTGTAAGATTGGAGCTTAAGCATCGAGTAATGAACAAAGAAAAAGTGAAGAGAATATTGAACAGATAAAGAACCAAATGAATTAGACATGGAGAAAGAAAGAAGAAGCAAGCAGTAGTGGATCCAGTGAACCTGAGATCACCCAATCCAATGGATTAGGTGATCACACTACTTCTAACTAAGCAAATAAGGTCTGTAATGAACTATATTTTCAAATGCTATATTTTACACCAGCTCCTAACATTAGATGTGTTAAAGTCCATATCTGCATAAGTTAAGATGCATTAGGATAGATATGAGACAAGTACCGAGAAAGGATTTATTATGCACAATTGGTGTCGAGCATCATTATTTATGTCTATATTGACCGAGTCACTTAGTATGTGTTGAGCTCCCATGATGACTGAGGTAATATGTTGATCGAGCTAAAGTGGAAATGTCAGTAATGACCAAGTCATGCTTGTAACCGAGTGATGGTTTATGGAAATGAGTTAACTAAGCTATCATGCAATGAGTGAGATAGTTGTATTACACCCACTAAGTGTAGGAAGCATTTATTGAAGACCTAATTTGACCATTTGAATCTATATAATGGAATTTACCATTTATTTTTTTTATTTCACCAAGTGATTTGATAATTTACAGAGCGATTCAAAGGTGATTGTAAGAGCAATTTGTGAGAAGTTTGTAAAGATCCAATAGCATGTCGTCGACAAACATTGTGAAGTATTGTTAAAACCATGTATTACTGAGTTACAAAGAATCAATTTATGAACCCTAATTTGGAAAAATGGCATCAAGATCATCTGCTAGAGTAAGGAAGCAAGGAAATGAGGTAAAAAATGTTCAATTAGTAATGAGTGATGCATGCAAACCACCAAATTTCTGAGCTGTACCTAAGAGTGTAGTGAAGGGAGATCTCTCGGGAGCCCTATCATTGATCCCATCTAAATTTTTGATGATCCATGATGTACGAGCATGCTACATGTGTAAGATGAGTGAAATTGGAGACTATGAGATGAGGGAGGCTAACAAAAAATTATGTGAAAATAGAGTGTTGAAGGCAGAGAATCAACACATTTTCGACAAAGGGTTAGTTTGTGCCCTAGAATTCCCTCATAATTTTAAAATGGAATGGATTAAGATTTTTTTGAGTCAAGTTCACGACATGTAATTATGGTTGGAGAATGGGTCGGTGAAGATCACTAAGGATATCATACACCGAGTCACTAGATACCCTATTCTTACTAGAAAGAAGAATATGATATGTCAAAGCAAGGAGGTGATCCAAGAGAACACTATGGCAGTGTGGAATAAATGAGGAATGATTATTTCCATGATCACAGATCCTAAGATTGATTTTGCAATTAGGGTAATTGCACACAAGTTCTACAATTCAAGAAGAATGGATAGTGTTCCTTGTATTGCAATGGACCAAGCATGGAAGATAGTAAAGAAGGATCATACATATGACCTTTCTAAGTTGCAACTGACATAACTGGCTGAGAACCTATCATCAATCAGGAAGGAAAAGAACTCAATGTGTAAGTTCGGATCCCTTATAGCCTGTATATTTTTCTATGTACAAAATAATTTTCCTACTATAGGAGATGTTGTCTAGAGTCAGGACTGACTTATGACACATTAGATTAGTGAGTTTATTTAACAATTAGGAGAAAAATTTGATAGTGTGATGGAAAACTACTTTGTTGACTTTAAGAAGACAATGAGAAAAAGAAGTAGAATTTTGATATCATTAGTTGAGAAATTCTATGATGATGTATGTTTTCTTATGGATACTGATCATACATTTGTACAAGCTATTGTACCGAGGGTAGCATGGTTGAGACCATTTCCCTATGAGGTAAACATAGATGAAATATTTGTAGCCATAACAACTTTACTCGCAGAGTAAATTGATAGTAAGACTAAGACTTTTGGGAATTATGAGGAAGCCAAATCTAAGATAGCAATGGGCTTAAAGTCTACAACCTTAGAGAGGAAGAGAAAGAAGTTAGTGAAAAACCATAAGAAAATGTTAGGTCAAGGAGAAGAGGAGAATGCACCACTAGCAATCACACAAGGTCAGGGTGAGGACCAATCTAGTGAGTTAGAAGAAAGTGAGGATGAGGGAGTGGATGCACAAAACAAGGGCAAAGAGATAATGGTTGCCAAGCCCACTAAGAAGAAGAACCTAAAATAGAAACCTACTCCTCCTATGGCAACAAGACCAAGAACAAGGGAAACTTCAACTACAACAACTACCAAGATACAAAAGAAAACTTTAGTAAAGAACACTAAAAGGGAGAGCTCAGGGAAAAGGAAACAAGCTCAAACTAAGGTAGAGTCGAGCCACCCTAAGAAGAAGCCAAGAAGGAAATTGGTACTACAAAAGGATGATGAAGATGAGAAAATGACAGATACAAAGGACATTAGTAAATTCAAGGTGGCTACACATAGGCATCCAACCAATGTGGATGAGATCTACCACAACATCAAGAGTATAACAGGTTTGGCAGGATTTAAATTTATTAAATTTGAAAAGTTGAGCAAAATTGACAAGGTAAAGATTGAAGATGTCATGATAGAAATATTGGGACATTTAAGATGACACATTTGGAGATAGAGAATCTTATCCGTGATGAATCATTTAGCAAGATTAATGAGAGATGGTAGTATGCCATTATGACAGATATATAGATCAGAGAAGGAACCTTAGCATAAATAATGCACGAGTTAACTATTATACACTAAGTTTTCACCCTTGGTTCAAGCTCCCGTAGTCTTGATAACCTAGTATAACATGGGAATCATCTCTAGGTTGTGGGACCTATGCTAACTGAGATGAGACCTCTAGGTTCTAGGCTGGTTCCTCTTGGATAATCATCTTAATTTTCTTCTAGACATAAAAGAAAACTTTGAGGGAAAAGGGATAGAAGGAATGCTTGAAAGGGAAAAGACTGAAAGAAAACTACCTACTAGGTGATACATCAAACTGAAATGAGCATAATATATTGACCAAATTAGCATGAAGGCTCTCAAATCTAATAGAACACAATCTTCCTAAATAGGCTTACATAAGTGTTTCACAGAGAGGCCTGAACAAAAGACACAGACTGTGACCTGCAAGCAAATGTTCTCTTCAGCAAAAGGACATAGGAATGAGACAGAATGATAGGGGGTTGAAGTATACCCACAAACTCACTCAAATCAAATCAGACACCATAGTACACAAATAAGCTGAAAGAAAGAAGGGCTCTGGAACTCCAAGACTTTTCTAACAAAGCCAGTATATTATACTCAATAAGAGAAATATAGACAAGGGAAAGACCAGAGGGCAGAACAAATGCCATGGATAGCCCCCATTGAATCTAAGATTTCAATGAAAGGTTACAGATTTTAAGAGCCAGAGGGCAGAACAAATGTCATAGATAACTCCTAAGAAATAGAAACTCTTTTTACAATTGTAAACTCTGAGCTCTAAAAGCTCCAAAAAACAATATATACATCTCCTTTGCACGCAGGCAGGAGTAAAAAATCTTACTAGGGTTACATAGATTTTGCATATAATAATAGAGAACCCTAATTCTATCATTTCTGATAATAAATGCATCGTTAAAATATCTTGGCCAATCAGATATATGTCCTTGTACATAATTCCACCAACACGACTGCCTACAGACAAGCCGCCTTGATCCATCTACTTCGCTGCAAGTTGAAAACCTTACGCCACCGCCATGAATGTTCAAATTTGATCATCACAGATATTTTGAATTTAAAAGTATAAGTGGTCATAGGTGGCACCAACCCTTCAATGCTTCTTCGACATAAAAGCCACTAACATGGTACCTCAAGAAATAAGAAATCAACACGCGACGGGCACCCAGATCCTTGCATCATTTTCCCCAACTACAATCATCCTAAAAAATCAATTTTGAGCTACCTCCCACTTTGCATATGGCCCATTAGATCAAACACTAGTGAAAACCTCGTAGAAAGATTCAAATTTGGGCTCCAACGGCTACCGGGTCCAAGTTTAAAACATAACCATCGATCACATTCCTTCCTAGCAGATCAGACGACCTAGATCATCCTTCACAACAATCGCAAGCCCCTCTAAAAAGTCACTGGCCACATCATCAGTCGAAAACCAATGAGAAATGAACACCTTAATAATTTCTGACAACCTGGACCCACTGCACAATCGGCTCAAATCGGACGGTGGTCACATGATCACAAAGGGGAAGAATATTCTTTACGATCATGTGACAACTGTAGATCAAGGCACTGTCAGCCCATTGAAAGCTTCGGGCCCACTTGTCAGATCACCTTTCCATCGAATGACTGTCATAAGATTGCAAAGGGGAAGAATATTCCTTATGATCATGCGACAACCGTAGATCCTTTTTGCACTTTAATTGTCTCAGAACTAAGACCACCAAACATAACATAACCGCTTGCTAGATCATCGAAGGGTAGGGGATAAACCGCTGAGGTTGCGTGAACATGCAACTGAAGAAAACACTGGGTCACTGAAGGAAGAGCACATAACTACCAGAAACAAGAGATCAGGTGAACACACAGTCGCCCAATCACCAAATAAGAATCTATCCACCATAAAGAAAGAAAAAATTTGGAGATCAAGCGACCGAACCGCCAAGAAGAACTAGGTCCCACGTAGTCACAACAGCGCAGATGAAAAATGTTGACATCAGAGATAAGCGAGCAGATGTGAAAAGGCACAAGGTCAAAAAAAACTAGGGTTTTCACTTAAAACCGAAAAGGCATTAGAGAAATAGACACCACTCAACATAAACTATGTCCCTACAGACCTTAAAACTTGAATATCTCTCTGGTCCTTGTGATTTGGCACATGCAATCTGAACTAGAGCATGGTGGCACATTGAGGAACATGGGGCCAAGGTCACAAACCATAAAACTTTGTGGATCTACTTTGCAAGCAAAAATGGGATTGTGGCCAAAATTGTATGATAGGAAATTTTGGGTAACATTAACAACAAAGAAAATAGAAAAATTCATGGAGTAATACAGAAACAAGTTTATACATAAATTGAGAGCATACTCCATATTGAAGAAGAATGTAAAATATATTTTTAAACAAAGCATAATAATATGGAAGACAATTTTTGGACTGATAGTTGATAAGAGTGCACATAAAGATGAAGGCACATCTAGACAAGTTGAACTTGATAATACTAAGGATATAGATGAGCCACATAATCTTGAGGAATAAATAATGAAAAAGGTAGAGGAGAGTGAACAATAGGATGTGACCACTATTGAGGTTGTACCTAAAGAGACACAAGTAAATATCAATGCCTTGAGCAAGGAAGAAATCAAGAGTCACATTCTTACAAAGGCCTCTTCAAATACATTCCTACCAAGCACCAGTCCAATACTAATCCAAGTACATGATTATCCAAAGATTGAGGGTGTACCAACATGGACTTAGTACTTGTTAGCTCCAACACAGACATAGTTGAAGTAAAAGACACACAAGGTACAAGTATCAAGGAACATGTTAAGCTGACAACAACAGATGCCAATACACCTACCTAGGTAAACATTGAAATCAATATAGGAGAAGGAGAGGAGAGAGTAAAAGAACAAGAAAATAGGTCTGCAATAGAAGTTTCAGGGCCTCTTGTTGAGGAAGCAAAGGAGACTGAACTTAAAGTAACCAAGGAGAGTCAGGAGCCTAAGGGGAAAGAGGCTATTCAAGCCTTAGTACAATTGTTGAGTAACAACCCACCAGAGCTGAAGAAGAAGGTACATAAGAAAAAGGACAAGTCTCTTGGCACACAAGTAACACTAGATGAAGTTATAGTGATTCCAAAATGGGACATTGATAACTTAACATATGAACATATGCAAATTTTGCAAGATATATTGAAAAAGAAGAGAAAGCAAAAAGAAATAAGAAGGGAACATCAACAAAAGCAAGTACTACATGAAATCAAAGATATATTTGTAGATTTTTTTGAGTTAGAAGATATAAATGAGACTTCACCTATACTAGATCAATCGGTACATATTGTTAAAAAGGTGAATAGTGATGATAGTGAAGCAAATGATAAGTTAATGCAATGGTCTGCAAGAAATTTTGAGACCAAGGTACTTGAAAAGGTCTCAACATAGATTGTAGTTAAATAGGTTGATCTTTTCAACCTTATAAGTAACTTGGAAGAGGTTGTACAAAATGTTCATTCTTTGTACAAATAGCTATGCAACGTAGAAACATTTACAAAAGAGAATCAATAGCTTATTGAGAAGTTGCAATTGGCTTTGAAGTCAACATGACATTCACTGAGCATGGATGCAAGTTCCAACTCTATTCATTTCACTAGGTTGACTCATGCACAAGGGAGATTAGCCAAGCTGATGGCTAATGATGGAAAGATAAGAGCCAAACTAATCTCTATACAAACAATGTTGATACCTCATTTGGAGGTCATGCATAGAGAATTGACATCAACAAAAGAGTTAGTACAAAGAGATCCTCATCTCTTTATTGTAGAAAGTTTGGTTGATCTAGTTGCTCAGCTAGAAATCAAAATATAGGTTTTGGATTTTGTTAGATCTAGATGGGACAATGCTTTATCAATGATTCTAAAACTTCACAAACCATTTTTGGATAAATATTATATAACCCCAGCAACTCAAAGTGACAAAAACAAGGGGGAAATAGAGTAAACCAAAGGGAGAGATAAATGAAGACACAAAAAGGGAAATAGATGGAGATAAATGAAAATTTGTAAAGGTATGATGTGTAAAGGTATGACATACTATTTTGAAATGTAATGTATACTCATTGTATGTTAGAGTCATATATATATATATATATATCTTGTACATAAAATAAAGTCTTTATGAAGACCGAGTCACAGTCTTAGGGGGAGTATTAAAGTACAAGGTGTTAGGAATAGTCCCAAGAGATAACTGAGAGGGGGGGGGGTGAATCAATTATCTACAAGATTTAATTCTTTATCCAATTAAGTATACTTAAACATAAAGCATAAACACAATGAGAGAACACACGAACACAACACTAATATTTTGGTTATGGGGAAACCCAAATAGGTAAAAACCCCAGTGGGACTTGATACCCACTAATATTCTGTACTAGTGTATAATGATCCTTGTTAGAAGATCCTTTACCCTGTTAGGAGTAGCTTTACAATATATTAAGTACAGTAGACCTGGTCAAGGGTCAGACCTTGTTAGGAGTATTTTACAATTTTCCCTGTTAGGGGAGAGGACGCACTGTCCGAGAGCTCACTTCTCAAATGGGTGAAGGCTACAACCTTCTGAATAACAGATGCACACTATATCTAGATCTTGGTGAACTGTGCTTAGACCTACTATTTAGATCAGTTCCAATGAATAGCACAAGTACTTTACTTGGTCACATTGACCTTCTTCTGATGACTCAACACTTCGCACAATCTGCTCTGCTATGCTTAATCAACCATGAACCATGCTCAAGCAATCACAAATGACTGCCTATAAATGTCTTTCCTCCAAATGATATAATCAAGTTGGCCTATTAGAACCACCTTGAAATCATATTAGAGAAACCACAACAACCTCCAATAAACATTCTGTCAGCTCTACTATGCACGCAACACATTCTGGGACCTATCCAATAAGATAATTATAGACGCACACAACACACTGTCAGCTCTACCAAAACAACTGGAGCTTTCTTTGTAAGATGAATTAACTCATGAAATCTTAACCAAACATCAATAACTAATCTCTAAGCTTAAATCCAAGGGTGCATACCCTAAAGATAGGTGCAACTCAAGAACCAATAAAATCTTTGTCAGCTTTGCTGAACAAACATAGGAAACTGCTACTGGTGAATAACGACTGCATAAATTTACTTGCATTCATCATTAGACCATGCATCCATGAACTTAACATCACTAACATGTCTTCAACATATATCCAAGCACGCAAGGCTCCATGATAACTGTACAGACAACCATACATAGAACATTGTCTGTTACTCTGTTAGGAACACTGCTGACACCAGCTACTATATAACTGTCTGTACTAATAGTTGACCTCTACGCCCATGATATCATGTTGATATCATGTCCATGCTTCATATACTGGAAGTTTACTACATAAGACTTCCACACATGCTACTTTCCATATGTTGTCATCAATGACAAACATACAGTAAGTATTGGCCTGCTGGCAAATCTCCAACAATCTCCCCCTTTGGAATTGATGGCAACATGTGGAATGAAAAACCACCACCAACCCAAATGAACATTTCTTTTATAACATTCTCCATTTCCTCTTCAAAACTCCCCCAAAGATGAATCCTCCATCTGCTACAATATTTTCTAATATTCTCCATTTCCTGAACTATACTGCTATCATAACTGAATGTTTCTCCCCCTTAGTATATTACTCCTCTTTTTGCTTCTATTTTTCATGACTCTATATATTACTCCCCCTTTGACATCAATGGAAAAGTGCACCATTCATTTTAAGCACTGGTATTACTCCTAAGGTAGAGTAGTCAACCTTCCATCAGTCCTAGAGGACTGATGCCTTTCCTTCTTTCTTCTAAGCGGAATCAGGGAAGGGAATTACTCCCAACTTCTCCCTGAGATACTCAAAAGTATCCTTAGGCAAGGGCTTTGTGAATATTTCTACCAACTGATCTTTAGTACTCACATAGTCCAACTTGACTTCTTTCTTTGCCACTTTCTCTCTTAGGAAGTGATACTTGATCTCAATGTGCTTTGTCTTTGCATGCATCATAGGGGTCTTTGACATATTGATAGTGCTAGTGTTGTCACAATGAATAACAATAGGATAATCAATCTGAATTCCAAAATATTTTATCATCTGCTTGATCCAAACAATTGTAGAACAATTCAAGGCTGCTGCAACATACTTCGCTTTTGCTGTTGATTGAGAAATACAATTTTGTTTCTTGCTTGTCCAAGTGACAAGTCTATCACCAAGAAATACTGATCCACCTGAAGTACTCTTTCTGTCATCAACACATCCTGCCCAATCTGCATCAGTGTATACATGAAGCCAACATTTTCTGAGTTAGGATACCATAGAGCATAATCTATAGTGCCCTGCAAGTATCTAAATATTCTTTTTACTACCATGAGGTGACTTTGTTTAGGTTCTACTACAAATCTTCCAACTATGCCAACTACATTGGAAATGTTAGGTCTAGTTTGAGTAAGATATATGAGTTTACCAATCATAGACTTATACAATGTTATATCAACTACTGGTGAATCATCTTCTTTAGTAAGCTTGCATCCAGTGATCATAGGGGTTTCTACTGGCTTGCAATCATCCATCTTGAATTTATTCGGTATCTCTTTCACATACTTTGACTGATTAATGAAAATTCCTTTTTCTGTCTGTTGCACATTTAGTCCCAAAAATTATTTGATAGGACTAATCATACTCATTTAAAATTCATTCTACATTTCTTTGGCAAATTCAGCACTGAGCTTGTCATTACCTCCAAATATAATGTCATCAACAAATATAGCCACAAGTAGAAAACCTTCAGATGTCTCTCTAATGAATAGATTACAATCTGCTGCTCCTTTCTTGAATCCAATCTTAGTTAAGTATCCATCTAGTCTCTCATACCATGCTCTAGGGGCTTGCTTAAGTCCATAGAGGGCCTTCTTCAATCTGCATACCATATCAGGTCTGTCTGATAAGGTGAATCCTTCTGGCTACTCAATTTATACTTCTTTCAAATCTCCATTTAGGAATGCTAACTTGACATCCATCTGATAAACTTTGAATTTTTTGACTATAGCATAGGCTAGAAACAAATTAATAGCTTCTAATCTGCTCATAGGTGCAAATGTGTCTGAATAATCAATGCCTTCTCTTTGCGCATATCCCTTACATACTAATATTGCTTTATTTCTTACTAATGTACCATCTTCATTCATCTTGTTTCTAAATATCCACTTTGTTCCAATCACATTCTTATCACTAGGTCTTGGGACCAATTCCCAAGTGTCATTCCTAATAATCTGATCAAGTTCTTCTTTCATAACATCATGCCAATCTGAATCATTACAAGCATCTTCAACACTTAAAGGTTCAATTTGAGATAGTAAACATACCACTTCATTGCTAGCTGTGTTCATTACTTGTGACCTTGTTAAGACTTTGTCGCTCTGATCTCCAATGATGTCTTCCTTGGAATGATTTCTTGATGTAAACTTTGGAACTTTAGGTGATGCTGATTCATTAGCCTTAGGAGTATTTTCTTCACTTGTCTTAGGATCATTGAATAGCACATCAATACTATCAAACATTTCCTCAATGACTGTCTCACTAGTGGAGGGTCTAGGTTCTTCTTCAATCATGGGTGAGTAATCATGATATCTTTTTTGAATCATAAACTTTTCATCAATCCTTACATGAGCACTTTCTATGATCTTTTTCAATCTTAAATTGAAACATCTATAAGCTTTACTTTTAGTAGAGTAACCAAGAAATATACCTTCATCACTTCTTGCATCAAACTTGCCTACTGCTTCATCCCTCTTGATGTAGCACTTGCTTCCAAAGATTTTGAAGTATTTTACTATGGGAACATTACCAAACCATAGCTCATATGGTGTTTTGTTAGCACCTAGCCTTAATTGAATTCTATTGATGGTATAAAATATTGTATTGACCGCATCTCTCTAATAGGTGTGTGCAACTTTTCCTTCTATCATAATGGTGCGCGCTGTATCAAGAATGATCCTATTCCTTCTCTCTGCAATTCTATTTTGCTGAGGGGTTCTAGGTGCACTCAACTATCTCTTTATGCCATGTTCTTCACAGTACTCATAGAATTTGTTAGAGGTGAATTCTCCTCCTCTATCCGATCTCAAACATTTTATCTTTAGTCCAGATTCATTCTCAACCTTAGCTTTGAATATTTTGAACTTCTCAAAAGCTTCTGACTTATGTTTCAAGAATGCAACCCACATCATCCTAGTATAATCATCAACAAACAAAATGAAATAGCTTTCACCATAGTATGATTTTGTTTGAGTTGGAGCACATAGGTCTGTATGAATCAGATCCAACTTGTTCTCCACTGAATTCTGCTTGCTCCTAAAAGAATTTCTCACATGCTTCCCCATCACACATTCCCTACATATAGTATCAAATGGCTTTGCTATGCAAGGTAGATCTCTTACTGCCTTAACATTTCTTATCTTTACTATGTTATCAAAATTGATATGACATAGTCTTTTATGCCACAACCAACTGTCATCAACTTTAGCAACAAAATAACTTGCTTTTGAATTGAGTTGAAAAACATTACCTCTTGTCTTTGAACCTGATGCAATCATAACACCTTCTTTGTTATTAATGATGCATTTGTCATCTTTGAACTCTAATTGATAGCCTTTTCCAAGTAACTGTCCAACATTGAGAAGGTTATGTTTCAAACCATCAACATAAAGAACATCATCAGTACTATTCTTTCCATCCAAGGTGATGGCTCCTCTACCAACTATTGGTTTAGGAGTGTTGTCTCCAAATCTAACCATATCAGCATTGTATTTATCCAAATGAACAAACCTACCTTTATCACCTGTGATGTGATGTGAACATCCACTGTCTATGATCCAGTCTATCCTTATGTTAGCTTGTGAAATCAATGCTAGCTCTTGATTTTATTTCTTATCTTCATGAACTATCTTGTTATTCATTTTGTCTATAACAACAATGAATCCAATTTCTTCTTCACCAAATTCTTCATCTGAAACTCCATCTTCAGCATAGTAGCATTTCTTAGAATACTTAGGCTTGTAATCCTTTTTGAACTTTCTAGCTCTAGTGGGACACTTAGATGCAAAGTGACCGATCTTATTACATGAAAAGCACTTAAATGGTAATTGACCTTCATATTTTCCTTTTCCTTTCTTTTCTCTTTTGGAAATCATAGCAATAAAATCATCTAATGTTTTCTCTTCATCATCATCATCAAAATTACCAAATGTTTGCAGATTTCTTACCATGAACTGTTGCTTTGAAAGCTATCTCACTCTTTGGTTCTATCTTCAATTTTGAAATCTCAAAAGCTGAGATTTTGCTGATCAAGGTCTCTCTCTTGAAATTTGATGTAAACTGCATGGTCTCATCAAGGATGTTGTTCTTGCTTTCATATTCTGGAGTAAGAGTATTCATCAACTTATCCATAATATCTTCTTCTGAGATCTCTCCACCATTGTTCCTAATTCCAACAACTGCTTCATTAATCCTTTGATTGTAAGCTCTGATATTTTCCTCATGTAGCATCTCTAATGCATTGTATCTTTTCTTCCATATCTTTCTGCATGCATCCTTTTCTTGTTTGTCTCCTTCAAATATGTCTTCTAGGTGTTTCCATATTGTATGGGCTGTATCTATCTTTTTTACTTCTGAAAATTCACCATTAGATAGGGCGTTGATAAGGGCTTCTTTAGCTATAGCATTTTGATGAAACAATTCCTTTTGTGTGTCAACATCATCATCTTTTGCAAGGTCTTCTAATGTAGGAATCCTGGCTACTTTGATAGTTACATTAAAAACTTCAAAAGCAATGCACTGCAAATGAGTCACCATCTTGTTCTTCCAATCAAGATAATTATCTCCATCAAACTTAGGACTTTCTTTCCTAAAGTACACCATCTGATCAACCTCAAGCTATTAAACTTTCTCTTCGAGGCACTTGGCTTTGATACCAATTGTTAGGAATAGTCCCAAGAGATAACTGAGAGGGGGGGGGGGGGGGTGAATCAGTTATCTACAAGACTCAATTCTTTATCCAATTAAGTATACTTAAACATAAAGCATAAACACAATGAGAGAGCACATGAACACAACACTAATATTTTGGTTATGGGGAAACCCAAATAGGTAAAAACCCCGGCAGGACTTGATGCCCACTAATATTCTGTACTAGTGTATAATGATCCTTGTTAGAAGATCCTTTACCCTGTTAGGAGTAGCTTTATAATATATTAAGTATAGTAGACCTAGTCAAGGGTTGGACCCTGTTAGGAGTCTTTTACAATTGTCCCTATTAGGGGAGAGGACGCACTATCTAAGAGCTCACTGCTCAAATGGATGAAGGCTACAACCTTCTGAATAACAAATACACACTATATCTAGATCTTGGTGAACTGCGCTTAGACCTGTTGTCTAGATAAATTCCAATGAATAGCACAAGTACTTTACTTGGTCACATTGACCTTCTTCTGATGGCTCAACACTTCGCACACTCTACTCTGTTGTGCTTAATCAACCATGAACCATGCTCAAGCAATCACAAATGACTGCCTATAAATATCTTTCCTCCAAATGATATAATCAAGCTGGCCTATTAGAACCACCTTGAAATCATATTAGAGAAACCACAACAACCTCCAATAAACATTTTTTTGCCTCTACTATGCATGCAACACATTCTGGGACCTGTCCAATAAGATAATTGTAGACACACGCAACACACTGTCAGCTCTACCAAAACAACTGGAACTTTCTCTGTAAGATGAATTAACTCACACACTCTTAACCAAACATCAATAACTCATCTCTAAGCTTAAATCTAAGGGTGCATACCCTAAAGATAGGCGCAACTCAAGAACCAATAAAATCTATGTCAGCTCTGCTGAACAAACACATGAAACTGCTACTGGCGAATAGCGACTGCATAACTTTACTTGCATTCATCATCAGACCATGCGTCCATGAACTTAACATCACTAACATGTCTTCAAAATATATACAAGCGCACAAGGCTCCATGATAACTGTACGAACAACCATACATAGAACACTGTCTGTTACTCTGTTAGGAGCACTGCTAATACCAGCTACTATATAACTGTTTGTACTAACATTTAACCTCTACGCCCATGATATCATGCTGATATCATGTCCATACTTCATATAATGGAAGATTACTACATAAGACTTCCACACATGCTACTTTCCATATGTTGTCATCAATGACAAACATACAGTCAGTATTGGCCTGCTAGCAAATCTCCAACACAAGGTACTATTTTGTTTATGTAATGTAAAGTTGTGACAATGTGTTTTTTCCATTAATGTCAAAGGGGGAGATTGTTGATCTCCAAGTCATGTTGTCTATTAGTTTCAAATACTTAGTCATTATCAAGGCATAGTTGGTCAATCATCACTACGACCGAGTCATCCTACTAAGGCTGAGTAATGTATGGACTCATATTTTGTATATGTACCAAGCAGTAGTTACTGTCAAGCAAGTCAGAGGTCACTGAGTACCCCAGTAGTTACCAAGCAATATGAATGTCGAGTTGTATAGAAGAGTCAGTGCCGAGTGCCAGTATATGAAGAACAGTTTTGACCGAGCACCAGAGACTTCATATGGTGAGTGAACCAGTTTTGTTATATGTGTTTGGAATGGCACAAACACCTAGGTAAACTATTTTGGCTGACTTCTATGCATGTTTTAATGATTGTTAAGATAATTAAGGAGTTTATTACACGTTATGATTTCAATCATTAATCCCTATGCAAGTGATGTAACCAATCAGAAAAAGGGAATGTATAAGTGACATAAGTGATGAATCTAGATCATTGAGCTTGATCAATTGTCTATTTAAGGTGACATCAAAATCTTAATATTATGAAAGTTAGGAGATCTCACATGTATGCATATGGAAGAAATATTTTGATTGTCAGAAGCATAGATCAGGCAAAGTGAATGAACAGAGTAGTGAAGGAGAGAACAAAGTCATATTTGATTTTGAGATCATATAAGTATTGAAAAGAGGAGATCCGTTATCAACATTTGAAGTGCAAACTGAAGGATTAGGTATTGATACATTCTAGCAAGTGAATCAGGGTAAATCTCTTAATAGAGTGGTCCTAACAGGCCTTTGTAAATCTCCTAACAGAGTGCTTACTTAGTTGTAAGTTTAAATCCTTTAATCAAGGTAGATTTTATAAGTTTGTAAGCTCTTAGTAGGACAGACCCCTCACAGTGTAGATCACCAGAAGTGATCAAAACTTTGTAACCCTAACAAGAACACTTTATTGCTGCACTAGTGAAGATTTATGGGTGTCATCCCCACCCCAATTTTACCTTTCAAGGGTTTCTGGGTTACCAAAATCTTTGTGTTATGTGTTTCATTTTCATGGATGTCATTAGCATATTAGATCTATTTCAGCATTGAAGTTTATGTTTATGATACATATGTTGAATTAGTTTCAAAGTGTAAAAGTTTTATAAATTCTGATTCACCCCCCCTCTCAGTATCTTACTTTCCTAAATAAGACTTCCAACATAGAGGTACATGCTGTAGACACGAAAAATTGGCAAAGGCTTAAATCAATCAAAAGGTGCATCAAATCATCAAATAATATGAAAAATCAATAAATGGAACAAAAGGCAATTCAAATCAAAGGAAAATTAAATTAAATGATTAAATGATTAAATAAAGCTTGAAAAGGGGAAAAACACTAAGAAATTGATTAAATTTAATTAATGACATAGTTGTTGAAATGAAAAATCAAAATGAACCTCTTACCCTTCATGGCTAAATTTAATTACTTTAATTAATTAATAAATACTAAAATTCCCTCAACAAAGGAAAAAGGAGACAAAATGAACACAAATCACTTACTTTTGTTGAAATGGTCCAGCCTTTTGAAACCATTTAAATGTTTGTCCCCCAATTTAGGGACAAAGCAAAGCCAATTGACCTTACCCAAGCATAACCATGGTTATCTCACTCTACCCCCTACCCTTGGGAAAATCCTATAAATAGAAGGCATTTTGAGGCATTATTCATCCACTCCATATCTTTGAATTGCAGCAAAGCTCTTGCAATTTGCATCCACATCACTCACTTAGCAATTTTCATTGATAATTAGCTTCAATTGTTGATCATTTTGTAGATTTCTTATCAAATAGAGCTAGAATTTGATAGAATAGATCTAAATTTGCATATCATATAGCTTAATTCTCATCTTTAGAGTGTCACTAGTGAGGATCATAGCTGAGAGCCTCATTTACCACTTTATTTTAGAGATCCATGAGATATTTAGATTAATTGTGCATTTGTTAGATTATTTTGCTCTAATTCTTGTTGTTCTTAGTTAATCTTGTAATTTCATGAAGGTGTAAATCACTCACACACAAATGGCACCCACCGTGGGGCCCTAGGCCTCAAATTCATCATAATTTCCACGTTATTTGCAAAATTTAGACTAGAATTACATGATTTTGCTCACTGTTTGTAGGTTACAGAAAAGAAATCACGCCTGCCGGTAAAGAAGTCATGCCTAAAGCAAAGAGATGTCACACGCGAAAATTAAAATATCGCCTCAAGTCTGAACGATTACGCTTCCCGGCCTACAGAATCACGCTTCTGGTGAAAGAAATCACGCCTGCAAAAATTAAACTCTCGCGTCACGGACAAGCAGTTGATGCCTTTGGTCATTTAGATGTCGCCTGGATAGAATTAAAAGCCGTGGCCGAGGAATCATTTTACGCCTGGTGTAAAGGGAGTTTACTGCCTTATTCATTTAATTTCTCGCTTTGATGATTTTAAATGTCACCTTTGATTAATAAAATGTCACTTTTCATGAATTAATTTGTCACGTCTAGTAAAGAGTTCACGCGTTATTATAATTTGATATTGCACTTGATTATTTTAATCTTGCTTGAGCCCCTTATGGTGATGCTCGCGGTTAAAGTAATTACGTCTTTATTAAATTAGATCTCGCGTTCAGCATAGACAATGTCGCTTGATTGAGCATTTATATTTTATCAGAATAATTACTGTTGTCGCTTCCAGTAAAGATTTCAAGCGTAGCTAAAATTTGATATCGCGCTTGTCTATTTTAATCTCGCTTGAGCCCCTTTTGGTGACACTCGCGGTTAAAGTAGTCACGTCTTTATTAAATTTTATCTCACCTATAGTCTGGATAATGTCGCGTTGCTGTATTTTCTATGTTTTATCAAATTGTTAAAATGATGACTGAATTTTAACTCTATGTCTATTTTTCTATCTCAGGTACAGGCTCTATCGCAGAAAAGTGCTCAATTTTTTTTTTTTCTTTTTTGCATGCAAAAAAGAAACAAAAAAGGACGTCCTATTAGAGTATACCTTGCACCTTTTGGATTTAATTTGCAAATATTTGAGTTCAAAATAAATCAAGAGCATAATCAATTTGATCATTTTCAAGGATTTAATTTGCAAATATTTGAGTTCAAAATAAATCAAGAGCATAATCAATTTGATCATTTTAAGCTTTTTGATTTTGGTTTCCCCTCACTTTGTATGAATTTGTGTTGACTAACTTGTTGGTGGAGGGAATGTTTTGCTAAGGTAAGGGAAGGATTTGGAGAGAAAATGAGAAAATCTACTACTTAAAAATGCACCTAGCCTTTGCTAGCATCGTTTGAGGTATTTTTCTCATCAAGCTTGCACATTCCCTTAGCTTGTGGCATTTCAAAGTTCAAAACATAGTTTAATCATTAAGAGGAAAAAATAAACACTTCAATTCTAAGAATCTCTTTGTCACGGGGTTGAAAAAGAACCAAATTGATTGTGAGTGTTTGGGATAAGGGAAAAGCAATAGGGATATGCTCTTCACTCTTTGAGTGAATCAAATTCCCAAACTTGCTCTACCAAATCCACTTTTCATGCTTTCAAATGAACATGTTTAAAACTTAGTGGGCTCGCCTCCCGAGATTGCCTTAAAAGGGCCGGTGAGAGGGACAGCCCAAAGTGGGATACACTTGCTTTTGCCGTGAGAATCCGACCCACTATAAAATGAAACGCGTGTATCCTTAATGGGGTGCACGACAAAAAGGATTTTATCTCTTTCAAACTTCCTCTAGTAGTCTTAACAGATTGCGCAAAATCATGCTTCAGTGCGTGTGGGAAGCCCCTTAACATACTTGGGGGGATGAAAGGCTAAGATCTATTTTGAACGGAAAACTTACTACAAAACAGTAAAAATAGCAAAAACTACCTAATAGAGCCATTTAAAAGCCAAATTTGTGCTAGGTAGCTTGCTTGGAAGTCTTTCTTGTGATCAAACCCATGGAAACATTTGAGAATATACACATTAGAGTGATCTAGGGATATGGTGAACTATTGATGTGTGTGTTGAGATTGTCTTCAACTTTTCAAACAAGAAGTTCCAAAGTACTTGATCAAAATACAATTAAATTTTTAAATCTTAAAAATTGATCAAGACTTGTGACATGTTCCAAACCAACCCAATCAGATTGAAATTAAAGAAGGAAGGATTGATCCATAATGAGGAGCCTATTTGAGAAACAAATCAATCCTGTTATGGAGCATAATTATCGAAGTCAAGATCAAGATCTCTATAAGAATCAAAGTGATGAGGTGTCTGAAGATGATGTTGTTGAAGCATCCCAAAGTCCCAGGTTTCTGGAAATAATGGAATTAATTTTGAAGTGGGATAAAGACACATATTTTCTAGCTTTAGCTCAAGCAGGAGCTAAACTTCCTTATAATTATGACACATCAACCTTGAGAAAGAATGAGGAAAACCAAAGAGATACATCATATAAAATGCCATTATTAATATCAAGCTATTCTTTTCAAAGTGATGAGGTGTCTAAAGATGATGTTGTGAGAGCATCCCAAGATCCTGTGTTTATAGAAATAATGGAATGAATTTTGGACTGGGATAAAGAAGCATATTTCCTAACTTTAGCTCAATCAGGAGCTAAGCTTCCACATAATTATGACACATCAACTTTAAGAAAGGATGAAGAAAAGCAAAAAGATACTTTATCTAAAGAGCCATCATTAAGATCAATTTTTCCTTTCCTCTATGATGATGGGTCATCCATATCTTCATCCTCCTCACAAAAGGAAGCATTTAAGAGTGATAAAGTTATCTCAGATCAAAGGAAATTGCATAATCAACCTATTTGTGATCAAGATAATAAAGAGTATGGAGTGAAAAATACCGCTCTCAAGCAAGATCTAATTCAAAAACCTCCATATAGCAAGAGTAATCCATTCATCCTTTGTCCATCTCCTAACAAGGTTTCTCCCTGGATGACTTGTACACCTTTCATCCTTCATCCATCTCCCGAACCTCTATCTAGCAAAGACCCTCCCATAACTAGCATTCCTTTCATTTTTTTCTTCATCTCCCAAAGCTCCACAATTATCCAAAATTCCTCCATCAAAGAATGAGCCTAATGATGATACTTTTCCCATTGACTATGTCTACCCTCAAGGGCTACCTCTAAAAGAAACCCAAGCTAACTCACATCTTGCTGTAGATTGTTTCCATGCTTCAAAGATCTTAGAACCCAAAGCTTCATGTGCCTCAATGCCTATTATACCTATTCAAGAGGATCCTACACCATTCTTCCAAATATTCCCCACACATATCCAAACATCTACCTTATCCTTAGAAGTGGCTCCATGTCAAGAAGATAATCCAAAGAGAAAAGAGATAAATATTGATAAAGATCAAGATCAAGATTATATACAAACCCCTCCCATATTTGATGAAGGTCCCATATCCCTTGAACCTTGTGATGATCCCCTTGCATCCTTTCATGTCTTCCAAGATGATGTCCTTCCATTCCAAGAACAAAGTACCCTTCCAAGTTCCATATTTTCTCCACTTCCCGAGCAAGATCAAGATATCCCTTCCATAACTTCCAATGAGCATATTGAAAATCAAGAGAAAAATACCTTCGCTACACAATTCAAAGATCCTTGTCAAGATCAAAGTATCCCATCATTTCCTTGTCATATTCCTCCATTTTCACCTCAAGAAACCATCATTCTTCCAAATCCCTTGCAAGATAATAAATCCCTTCAAGATTCAGTTGATCCTATCAAATGTGTTCCTATCAAAGCTACTCATGAGCCTATTAGTATAAAGATAAATCTTAAAGATGAGAACATTGACGATGGAGCTCCTTCCAAAGATATTGATATCCCTTTCACACCTTATATCCCTCCATTCAAATGCAACCATATACCTCCACTATCCTCCAAATCCATTTTGGGTGCCTATGTCCCAAAACAAAAGTCTTCATCCCTTCCATCCATACTAGGTCCATATATTCCTCCATCAACCATTCCTATCATCCCTAGTTATCCATTCACTTACCCTACCATGTATCAAGATCAACAAAGACACACATACTTGAAGAATGTCCAAACACCAATCCATATGAACCATCCATATTATTCCTATTCATCCACAATTCCTAAGTCTTTTGCAAGCAATTTTGATGTGCAACATAAAAATCATAAATCCAAGAATCCATATGTGCATAAAAATCACAATGTCCCATCTAATCGACATGTGAATGAAAAGAAAAATGAAATATCCAAAAGGCCACAAAGGTCCATCAAGCAAAAAGAAAAAAATAAAATGTGGGTTCCTAAATCCCTCATTGAAGAAATGCATTCAAAAGCATTCCAAAAGAAAGAAAAATCAAAGAATATGTGGATTCCCAAGTCATTGTTGAAAGACTTGCACACAAAAGAAGAATCAAAATTGACATTCAAGCTTCCCAAGGCTTCCATTCCATCTCCTTCCAAACATCCTTCATCTTCTTACATCCCAAAATCCACTACCTCAAAAAAAATCCTTATCTCCATCATCTATTGTTCCTCCATCATTCCACCACTCTTCAAAGTGTATGTCAAAGTTGATCTTGCCAACATTTCCATCTTCAACATACCTTTTTCTTATCCTCACATTCATTTTCCAATGCATACTTTCCGTACT